>QRFJ01000002.1:2297410-2476985 GCA_006176705.1 Cocos nucifera | reverse complement strand
TCACAAAGGATGGGATGGGGGAAGAGGCCCTGACAACGGTCCTTATGTGCCCCCACAGTCCTTTAGGAATAGGAGGAGAACCTCGTCCTAACGCGAGCAAAATCGAAGGCCCCATTCATAAAGGACGGGATGGGGGAGAGGCCCTGACAACGGCCCTTATGTGCCCCCACAGTCCGTTAGGAATAGGAGGAGAATTCTCGTCCTAACACGAGCAAAGTCGAAGGCCTCGTTCATTTTAGACGAGATGAAGGAAGAGGTCTTGACAACGGTCCTTATGTGCCCCCACAATTCGTTAGGAACAAGAGGAGAATCTCGTCCTAACGCGAGCAAAGTCCAAGTCCGAGCTCCAAAATTTATAGGAGACAGGATCTCCATCAACCTCAGCTAAAGATAAGATCTCTTTCAAGCGACCGAGTCAACCTCGGCTAGAGATAAGATCTCTCCCGAGCGACTGCGAACAACCTCGGCTAAAGATAAGATCTCTCTCGAGCAACCGAGTCAACCTCAGCTAGAGATAAGATCTCTTCCGAGCAACCGTGGATGACCTCGGCTAGAGATAAGATCTCCTCCGAGGTAATCTCGGTCAGAGATAAGATCTCTTCCGAGTGACCGCGATAACCTCAACTAGAGATGAGATCTCTCCCGAGCGACCGAGCCAGCCTCGACTGTTGGTGACAATATCGCCTCTGAGGAGCTCAACCTCTAACCTTGACCGTAGGAGATGAGATCTACTTCAACCTTGGCGGAAGAGGAGATCTCTCCCGGGCTTCAATTTCAACACCAACTTCATTTGGAGATGAGATCTCCCTCCGAGCTTCGACCTGAACCAGCATGGAGCCCAAAAGAGAACTTCGATAGTCGCCTTTTCTGCACTCCCTTCCTTCAAATTTCAAACTCGGAAGTGGGAGGATTATTATTGGAGATAAACCCCACTCCTATCGAAGTTCAGTTCGATGCTCAGCCTAATGCAGTCGGTAGCCATGGAAGAGCTTCAGCGGATGGATCTTGATCGAACTCCTACAGTCGGCCGAACTGCTTAGTGGCTGAGCTCCTTCGGACTCCCAGCGGTCGAGCTTTAGCCGAACTCCTCAGCGATCGAGCTTCAGTCGAACTCCCACAAAAGCCGAACTCTCTCCATGCCCTTCCAGTCAAACGCCTGCGGGAGTCAAACTCCCTCTAAGCTTTCCCTTCGGTCGGACTTCTTCAGGAGCCGAACTCCTCCCAGACATCTCCTTCGATCGAAATTCTTCAAGAGCCGAACTCCTCTCAGACATCTCCTTCGGTCAGACTCCTCAGCGATCGAGCTCCTTCTGAACTCCTCAACGATCGAGCCTTAGCCGCACTCCTTCAGCCAGACGCCTATGAAAGCCGAACTCCCTCCGCACTCCTCCGATCGAACTCCTTCCGAGCTTTTTCTTGGCCGAACTCCCCTGAAATTGATACGTACCGAAGTTCATCGATCAATGCCTGCTTTTTCAGAGCCACGGCTATTAAATCTAGACGAACGATCACCATCGGTCTGCCATAGGCGCACTCCTCCGTGACTGACTTCGTCAGACCTCGAGCAGTCCATCACTATCAAATGGTGTAGCTGTCACTATCGATCTGACGATATCATTCCCTCCATACCAAACCTCGTGCAATCTCGAATGGCCCATGGCCCACCATTAGGCGGTATGGCCATCACCATCAGTCACCATCAATCAAGCTCCGCCTATAAAAGGGAGCCTCCAGATATGCTAACTCTAATCTCTGATCTTTAAGCTCTCCTCTTCTTTACTAAGCTCTATGGAACTCATTTCTGAGCACTCCATTCCTGTTGGCCAGAGCTGACTTAATCGTCGGAGGGTTCTGCCGGAGCCACCTCCCACCGACTCTAAATGGGACTTTATTTTGCAGGTCTTCGGTGGTGATCTCGTCCACCTCCGCTCCAGCTGATTCCGACGACGATCAGTTTCTGCACCAACACTATACAATACCCTCAATGTTGGGTTGCTTTTCACTTTGCTCTACAAGTAGTGCGAGACACAGGGCACATGTAAGAAAAGCCCGAGTTTTTTTGATCGGGGAATAGAATTGATGGATTTTTTTAATACACTTGGTTCTCTCCTTTAAACAAGCACAGAACTAATAGACATATATTATTTATCAAGCAATAATATATTATATACCAGACCTTGGTAATGGACAGTAGTGCACCAAAGTCGACAAAGACTCAAGGCCATGTATAGTGGTAACGTAGATGCCTTAGATCGTTCGATTAGTACCTGAAATATCTTGGATTGATTGGCATTCGTTAACGTTTTGAGGATAAAAAAGTTACCACAACATCCTTCGAACTGATAGTCGATCCCCGAAAGAAGATCCGAATCATTTTATTCAAAAATGACTCGGATAGCATTTATAACTGATGGATCACCTCGGATAGACAGCTCATTCATATTTTCATTGATTTGTCTCATGGAATAACGATTATACAGCTGTATCCTCGCTACGAGTAAATTGTTTCCCACTCACCTCAACTATCAAAAATAGAAAAGGCATTCTAATCCTTACGATAATGGCCTTCCTATTCGAAAAAGTGCCCATGATCTCGCCACCGCGATATTATCGATCCAAGATTAGTGGAACAGCATAACAGCCGTATAAAGCTTTCTTTCAAATACCAAAAAATCTCGAGGATCCAGGTAATCAAAAAAAATCTCTTAGAGAATCCATTATTGCTCAATTGTTCTCTACCGATTTGAGCATCGAAGAATCTTCGTCGGAGTTAAATCCTTTGGCTCGAACTTATTTTGTAGGTCACTTCAGCACTTCCTACGATAAGCTAATCGCTCCGCTCCAAAAGTGAACCATTTTCAGCAACAACAAGGCTCAAAATAGTTTGTGATCTAATAGTGGAAATCAAATGTCCGGTGGCCTCCTTGTTTGTTTTTTTTATTTTTTTGGATAAGCCAAGGGGCAAAGCTGTATTAAGATAAGATGTAAGCAACATACATAGAGAATATTCAAAAACAAAATATGCAAAGTGTTGCTCCTAAATCTCCTGAATATATAGGTACTATATTTTGAACATAGATTGGTCGGCAAATATGATTTGCTGATTGAATGTATTTTATTTTTCTAATGCATATTAACATGTCAAAGATCCTGAGTAGAATTTTATGATTAGATCATTGCATGCATAGAATTAACTTTGGATTAATTCTGCTTCCACTATCATTAATTTTCAAAAAAGTTTCGAAAGGCATGCCCTAAATCCTACTAGGTTTCCTTCAATTGGTATCAGAGCATCAGGTTGCTCGACATATTTTTATGTAAATTAGAAAAATTTAATATTTGCATATATGATATGCTTTAGATCTAGATTATTTTAGATTATATCTAAACAAAAAAATGATTGCATGGACTGTAGGTTGCTCTGCTATAAGTTTTATCCTTTATAGTGGAGAGGTTGTCCTGATACGTTGCGATCTATAACTTTGATCATAAAACTTTTAGACTAGATCTAATATTTTTTATGATATATTTTTGATTGATTTTAATCTAAATTTCATCATGAATTAGTATTTAGATTAGATCTAAATATTTTATGATTTTTATGTAATGTACATAGATTTAGATTAAACCTAAACAGAATCTTAAAAAGATTCTATTTGCTGGTTGAGTTGGTCGCCTTAGGAATCGAGCCAGCTTAACCAGCATACTAGCCTGATACAGTTTCTAAAATGCTGCTCTAACCAGCTCAGTCAGGAATCGGGTCGGCTCAGATGAAATCCAAGCCAGTTCAATGGAAAGTTGGCCTTCTGGATTTTTGCTGGAGACGGCTGTCTCAGAAATCGAGCCAGCTTGGCTCCTACTCAGGCTAGCTCGGATAGGATCCAAGCCAGCTCAACTGAGAAGTATGATGAAACTTTTTGCTGGCTATTTTTAATTGAATAAACCTATAACTAGTACTTGTTTATGAAATAAGCCGATCCATTTTTTAAATGAGTTGACCTATTTAGTGAAACTATGCTAGGTTGTAAAGAATTTTTTAAAAACTAAAAATTATTTTTGAAATGTCGAACCTCAATCTATCAGTCCAAAACTTAATTAAAAAAAATTAAGTATTGTCCAGTAGGGTATAGAATTATGAATTAAAGATCCTAAGATAAATTCATAATTCTGTGGGTTAAAAGATTGATGGATTAGGTCCATTAATTAAGTTAGACCTAAGATTAGTTAAAGAATGAATTAATCTAGAGTAGTTAATCAAATCTAATCAAGTGTTGACTTAGATTAGATCAAGGACACTCTAGACTTAACTTCAATAGTTATAGTTGGATGGGTCCATATCTTTAGCGAGATCGAGATGGACTTAATTCATGGCTAAGCGGTCTAGCCCAAAATTACTAAGTTGATCGGATCAGACCTAATTAATCTATTAGTATCTAAGATAAGTCTGGCAGTTTAGATCAATGATTTTTAATTAGGAGCTACTCGCACTGATTCAATCTTTGATGAGTTAATGATATATCCCTTTCACTGATCTCATTGACCTGACTAACATGGTCGATTAGAATTTGATTAGATCATATAGTGATTCGAGCTAACTCATATCACTAGGAATCAATTTGACTGATTTCAATCAGTAAGACTGAATTAGGTGCCCATGGACCAAAATTAATCCTAGTCCTCATCAATTGACTTGGTGAAATCAGTGGAAAGATTTGACTTTGTGAAGTCAATGGAAGAAATTGGTCCGTATCCTTTCTATTCTAAAATCATAAGTAACCTAAATTCTCTAAATTATTAGGTTCTTAAAATGACTAAGTTATGAGGATAACCGAGTCATAGCCTTTCATTAAGATAAATAGTAATGTATCCAATTTTCTGGATGGATATTGGAGATGCTTAACACCTAGTGTTCATTTAGATGTTGGAATTACTATACATCATATGATGATTAGGTCGCACTTTCTTAATGGTGATTAGATTAGCCAGAGCTTTCCTCAGATTTGGTTATCATTGGTTTGATGCACCGAAGTCAATCATGTTAATGGTTGGACCTAATTAGACCATTTTAGTGGAGACCAAAGACTACTGATTTAGCATCTGGGGCAAAATCTAAATACTAAAAATTATTTAAAAAAATAATTGATTATGAACCTATCTGTAGATGCACACGGATTAGCCAGAGCCTACCTCAGGCCCATCTGTAGTCTATGTGGATTTCAGTACCACTAAAAAATTAGTATAATTTTTTAAATTGGAGATAAAGACTATCAATTTATTTAAAAAAAGTGAGAAGATCTTTAAACTAAAGTCCAAGTTTTTAAAGATAATTAATTCAAGTACTAATAAGATTTCATATTTTTCTTTCAGATAAATAGAATGGCTAGTGTAAGTCCACTCCATTCACTGTTGGACAGTGACAAGTATTTAGGACCTGAGAATGAAAAGTCTAGTATTGATCCTAATTAGGCAGACTCAAAGAGGAATGATCCTCTTGACCCTAATAGGTTAGCAGAAGAAATCAGCAATTAGTTGCTAGTCAAAATTATTATATGATAACATCTTGCAATTTCTCTATTTGTGATATATCTACCTAGGTATTAGATATCGAAAATCCAATTCACATATACAATTCATTGCATGGACATCAAATTAGTAAAAAATTTGAGAATACTGATAGATTCCTTAATGTTGGGGATGAAAGTAAAGTTTCAGTCCTAATATTGAAAACCCTTGAGCTATTTTTTAAAAATAATAATATTATTTTAAGTGATTATCACTATTGTCCATCTTTTATGATGAACATAATATCTATTGGACTTTTGGCTTAGGATGGTTATTGTTTGTCAATAAAAAAAAAATATTATGATATCATTATGAATGGTGTTACAATAATGCAAGGATAATTAAGAAATGGCATTTATATTTTATCACAGCCTATTAGTGTAATGTACACATCAAACAAATGTCCAAAACTAGATCATGTTTCTAATGCCTATCTTTAGCACTATCGGCTAGGTCATATAAACAATAATAGGATTAACATGTTAGTCAAAAAGAACATTCTTAACATTGATGATTATGAATTATTGAATATCTGTGAGTTCTATCTTCTTGATAAGATGACCAATCATCTTTTACTGAAAAGAATGAATGAGCTAATGAGCTTCTGGGTCTAGATATACTGATGTATGTAGACCTATGAGCACATGTGCTAGAGGTGGGTTCTACTACTTCATTACATTTATTGATGATTTATTTAGGTATGGGTATATCTATCTTATGAAGAGTAAATCCGATTCGTTTGAAATGTTCAAATGATATCGAAATGAGAAAGAAAAATAACTTGAGAAGAGTATTAAAACTATTCGATCAGACCGAGGAGGTAAATACCTTTTCAATGATTTTTTGATATATCTAGGAGAGAATGGGATTCTCTCATAATGGACTCCTCCTGGAACACCACAGTATAATGATGTGTCTGAAAGGAGGAATCGGACCTTATTGGACATGGTTTGGTTCATGTTGGGGTTTACGAGTCTACCGATTTTCTTTTGGAATTATGCATTAGAGACTACATGTTATATTTTGAACGCTATTTCGAGCAAGTCCGTTGCAAAAACTCCATATGAGATATGGACTGAACGTAAGCCAACATTCTCTCACTTTAGAATTTGGGAATGTCTGACTTATGTGAAATATTTACAGATAGAAAAGTTTGGACCTAGGTTCGATAAATATTTATTTATAGGATACCCCAAGAAAACTAGGAGTTATTACTTCTATCTTGTTGAAGAGCAAAAGGTGTTCGTTAGTAATAGGGCAGTCTTTTTAGAAAAGAAGTTTCTTATGGAAGGAACAGCTGCCTCTAATGTTGAGCTTGGTGAAGTTTCATTAGAACCAATACATTCTAATGAACCTGCAAAACTGAATTTGATAAGATCAAACCCAGAGCTCGTTGTAGAGACACTCTTGAGAAAATCTGATAGAGTATCGCATCAACTGGATAGATACTATAGTTTCTTGATTTGAGATGGTGATCTTATCGAACTCGATAAGAATGATGAGGATCCGATCATTTACATGGATGTCATGCAGAGGTCTAACTCCGATCAATGGCTTGAAGCCATGAAGTCTGAAATGAAGTCCATGAAGGTCAACAATGTATAGACACTAGTTGATCTACCTGAAGGAGTAAAACCCATTGGATGTAAGTAAATTTTTAAAAAAAATGGAGCACAAACGGAAAGGTGGAGATCTATAAAGTTTATTTGGTTGCCAAGGGATATCGTCAACATTATGATATTGACTATGACGAGATATTTTTTTCAGTGGCAATGCTTAAGTTCATTCGTATTATACTTGCGATAGCAACATACCTATACTATAAGATCTGGCAAATGGATGTGAAGATAGTTTTTTTTAATGGAGAGCTGGATGAAGAGATGTATATGATACAGTCTAAGGGGTTCACATCCATAGATGAGTCTAAGATGTGCAAGCTTCAGAGATCCATTTATGGATTAAAGCAGACATTTCGAAGTTGGAACATGCATTTTGATAAGATGATCAGAACGTATGACTTCGTTATGATGAAGAGAAACTCTGCATATACAAATGGGCTAATAGTTCTATAGTCGTATTTCTTATTTTATATGTGAATGATATTCTCTTAATCAGGAATGATGTCCCTGCATTATAGGGATAAAGATTTGGTTGTCATCATAATTCTCTATGAAGAACTTGAGAGAAGCTTCCTACATCCTAGGGATGAAGATCTATAGGGATAGATCTAAAAGATTGCTTGGATTGTCCTAGTCCACATACATTGATACCGTGCTGAAGAGATTCAACATGGAGAATTCTAAAAAGGGTTATCTCCTAATAGGCCATGAAATTTCTTTCTCAAAGGATTATCCGACAACTCCTCAAGAGAGAGTGTGTATGAGTAGAATACCATATACTTCAATAGTGGATTTTATTATGTACGTCATGACATATACGAGATCAGATGTGACAGACTCACTAGAGGTAGTGAATAGATATAGTCTGTTCTGGATGAGAATCACTAAAAGGTTATAAAGATAATTCTGAAGTATTTGAGAAATACTAAGGACCAGTGGCTCATCTATGGAGATACTAACTTGAAACTTATGGGATACACTAATTCTAGTTTTCAGTCAGATCGTGATGATAGCAAGAGTGTATCAGATTATGTGTTTATCCTGAATGAAAGAGCGGTCTATTGAAAAAATTTCAAGCAGCACACTATGGTCGATTCTATATGCGAGGCGAAGTATGTCGCGGCATCTGATACTACAAAGAAAGCTGTATAACTGTGAAAGTTCATCAGCGAACTGGGAGTGGCACCCTCATTGGATGTTCCAGTTATGCTATATTGTGATGGCATTGGAGCCATAACTCAAGCGATGGAGCCGAAGGCACATCAACATACCAAGCATATTCTACATCGCTATCATCTTGTATGTGAGATCATGGAGCGAGGTGACGTCGAGCTTCAGAAGATCGATGGAAAGAAAAACGTGGCCGACCCATTTACTAAAGCTTCAAAATCAAAAAATTCGATAATCATAAATGGAAGATGGATATTCGATACTATTCTGAGTGACTTTAGTCTAAGTGAAAATTGTTGAAAAATATATCCTAAAGTCAATCATCTATATTATAAATGATTAAGCTAAATATAATTTATATTTAAATTTTAATTAAATAAAATTATTATTCTAATAATTTTATCATTTTGTGTATCTTTTTGTAATGAACTCTCTGTGATGAAGTCCTTAAGACTATTTAGACTTGATAAAGAAAGATTTATCGTTTAGTCCTTAAACTGATCACGATCAAATGATTCGTTGTTACCTAGGACGACAATGTTAATCAAGAGTAGGTTATTGTGAGCCATAAGTATTGATTGTTCTCTTAATCAAGAAGCATGGTGATGCTATTATGGCATGCAGGTGAAATATAAGGGTACATTTCACTGATCGTGATCCAACTATGGAGCTCTCTTCTACCAAGAGTTGCTTGCAAAGGATATGGGTATATGTATCCCTTAGACCTGAGATCACCTTGATGACTTGCAAGCAACTCACTATACTTAAGTATCGGACTATCTGAATTTTTAATTTAGTAATGAAAGGCTACTGGATGCAGTCAAGTACTTGGCTTATCAGTGCGTGAGTCAAGATGGGATTGACCCCTTCAAGTGTTGGAGTAAGTGCATTGCTATATTTCAATTTAGCAAATCCTCGATCGGGATAGTTCATATGATGGATGCTAAATTTTGAAATATAATATGGATGAATTTTTAGAATTGGTAGTTAACCCTAGATCATCCTATGAGCATCATGGTTAAGAGGATGAATTATATGGTAACCATATGCCATAGGTTCATCATTGTTGCGTTGCAACTTTTCGATCTATTCGAACATTGGATACCATTGCTAGATGGTCGCATCGATTGGTATAGAAAATTAGTTCCTATGCTATCGACTTAGAATTCGAACTTATGAGGTCACACACAATAGGAGTTCATACATGATCTGATGGCTGATCGAGAGTCCCACTAGATTGAGATTCAGATATTTATTGAAGAATTAATTAGTAATTAGATTTCTGATTAGCTCAATTTGATTGAGTGATGAGGATTCAATTAAACTTAATTAAATTTAATTCAATTGGGTTTGACCTGATCAGATTATGTGATGACCTAATCACTATGAAAGATTCGATCCTGATTTGATCAGGAGCTGGATCTAATTTATTTATAATTTGATTAGAAATTTATTAGATTGAGTTAAGCCTAATTTGGTTGGATTTAACCTGCTCTAATTAGATCTAGATATTTGGTTTGGTTGAAACCAATTTGAACCAATTCAAAGTAAGTTTGAATTTAAACATCTATCTCCTTGCGCCATTGACCTTTGACCCATTCTCCTTCTCAATGCACATTGGGAATGTGCATGAAAATTCTCACGCCAAGAAGCCTCCGTGCCCCTTCTCTTATCTCCTTTTGCCTTGGTCCAAGGATTGGATCAATTCAAAGCAAGTTGAATTTTAAATTCAACTTGATTTGTTAGTATTTGAAACCACATCTCCCTCTCATCCTTATCTAGTCTCCACACCTTCTCATTTATTTGATCGCCATTTTATTTATGCGCATACAAGAAGGAGAGTCCTTCTGCATGTTAAACATTGGGATGGGCGCTGGAATAAGATAAGGAGTCCTCTTGAATTTTGAATTCAAGAGATTGGTTGAAACAAGTTCAACCAAACCTATCCTTGTCCTCCCATGTATTGATGCTTATTAAAAAAATAGGATTTTTTGGATGTGCACAAGAGAGATGCCTGGAGAATGCATGGGAGTACGTGAGGTTTCGTGAGAGATTTCTGTAAGATAGAAATTAGAGAAGGCGCATCTCTTTTTGACGTGAGAGAGAAGAGTATGAAGATCCTTATGGGTGTCTGCTGAAATCTTAGAGTTGGGACTCAAGATTTTGGGTGGAGAGTTTGAGCATCGTGAGTGCAAGATCTCCATTGATTTTTTCCACCACCACCTTGTCATCCTCCATAAAGTCTTCTGATCTTCTGAAGCATCCGAAAGTTCGAGAGAAGTTTGTTGACTAGATCGATAAAGGTCGACTATCGAAAACCTTGAAGAGGAGCTAGCACTTCGGAAGGACTTATCAGGACCAGGGGCTCCATGTAGACTCACCATAGAGGTCGGATACGTGTGCAACTGTAGCACAATGGGAGAGCATCTTACGATGGATTCGGATTGCAGAGTTTATCTAACCACGCATAGGTACTATGTTCTGAATATAGATTGATTGGCAAATATGATTTGTTGATCGAATGCATTTTATTTTTTTAATGCATATTAACATGTTAAAGATCTTGAGTAGGATTTTATGATTAGATCATTGCATGTATAGAATTAACTTTAGATTAATTCTGCTTTTGTTGTTGTTAATTTTTGAAAAAGTTTTGAAAGGCATGCCCTAAATCCTACTAGGTTTCCTTCACGTCTAATATTGGTCATCCGATATTGGTTGGCAAAATATGATCTACGTTAAATAGGTCGATTGTAAATAGCTCATCACCAACCAATTTGGAAAGTCAACCTTGGAGGATAGCTCATCCGAGGATGGGCTACGATAGGTCAGCAATCACCGACCTATAACAAGCCATTCTCAAAAACATAATCTACCACATACGACCTATGGCGGGTTGTCAATGAACAAGTAACTTATTGTAGAAGGAAGATTGGTCAGAAATATATGACAATGATCGATCATTTGAGGATGACTTATCATCATAGGTCGGCAAAAATTGATGAATATGAGGCCAAGGATAAGCAACAGTTAACCCACAACACAAAGCAAAACAGAGAACCCCACTCGAACACTTTTCAGGAAGAGAGGTATGGACTTTTCCAACCTTGTGTCCGACTTATGGGGTGGAGGACAATTCTATGAAGTATGCTGTTCTGCGCTGCCCTAAGATGAGGGTCATTTAGAGACAGATGGGTGATTACCTATAGGAGATGAGCTCTGATCCTTGGGTGATTACCTATAGGAGATGAGCTCTGATCCTTGGCTGTCTTCTTGGGCTTAATCCGTTAGAGTATGATTAATAGGATGATTATCATCGGTGGGCGGATGACTTACATTGCTTATCAAATTTGGTTGTCCAAGAACAGTCTCGTCTTCGACAATGAGGTTACTCCTACCCATCAAGTATTAGAAAGAGCTGTTAATCTGGCTCAGGAGTACTACCAGTTTGACTCTGCCACTCTATCTCTTGACACCCTCGATCTTTGGAGCTCCCTGATTGCTTCGGCAGTGACCCATAAAGTTCTCTCCATTTCGTGGAAGCTCATATCCTTAGGGTTTGTCAAGATTAACTTTGATGGCAGTATCAGGGATAGCAGGGGTAGAGCTAGTTTTGTCATCCACGGTCCGGATAGAAGATTGCTAGCGGCTGGTAGTTTCCATCTCTTTGAGCCTTCGATCCCGACTAGAGCTTCATGTTGCCTAGGCGGGCATCACTTTTGCAAAATAGTAGCTTCACATCAAGAGAATTTTTTTGGAAGATGATTCTGCTACTATCATCTCTTAGATTCAGGAGGGCACCAAATAACTCGAGGGTCATTTGCTTATTTGGGATGTCTGGACCTCTCTTCGCCATGTTGCTATAGTTACAGTCCGCTATATCTATCGGGAGACAAATACTACAGTAAATTGGATATATAGCAGCTTTTCTTGCTGAGCACTCAGGTAACTAGGTGTAGAGATAGGATGACGTTTGTTCACTGACTTTGCATAATTTTGTATATCTTGACTCTTTGAGCTACTCTCGCACTAGACTGGTGTGACCGTCCATTTGTACCCAAAAAAAAAAGAAAGAAAAACCAAAAACATTCATGACAACCCATAAAAAAGTAGAAGTGAAAGTGGATCGGATAATATCTGTCCAAATTCATTTTCATATTTGAATCTATTCAGATATAATAGAAAGTTGAGCATCTAATTAATATCAATGTCAGTGTTCATATCCGTTAAAGAAAAATTGATATGAATATAAATAAACAACTATTCTATCTATGTCCAAATATCTAATTTTATTTATATCCTATATAATTTTATATATTATTTATAATTTTTTTAAAAAAATATCTAATCATTTAATATATTATTAATTTGATTTATTATCTATTTACTAATATCTTTAATCCTGTTATCATAAAATTTCATATTTCTAGTATCTAATTCGTATCTATAATTATTTAAAATAATTATAAATATATATTTTCATATTTAATTAGTTATCATATTTATATCTATAGTTGTCAAACAAAATAAATATAAATATAGATACATTAGTGTCTGCTCCAATTTCAATCCTAGCTAGAAGTAGGGATGTCGAAGAGGAAGTAGCCTGCACAATTAGAGGGTCATCCAATAAAAAGTGATAACTGAATTCTAAAGAGAGGGTGTGGTAGGATAACATCTAGAGTTGCTGCAATGAACTGGACTCCATTGGGCTTTCATATGTCACATTTGACATACATATAAGGGTAACATTTTCTACACTACCTGCGGTGTAAAAAATCAGACGTGGAGCATACTGTCCCATTCGATTGGTCCATATGGCGCTTTCGTAGCGTGATGTGATGTATGTCTTTTTTCATCCAACTAGACTTTTGAAGGCATAAAGAAAATATAGGTGTTTTATCATTCCATCACTGAGCATATTTAATGCACGTCATATTCTGCATCAATTTTAACATGACGAAAACATTCTTTTCCTCCAAAATGAAGTATTTTTACTATTTGGCAGTCAGGTTGAATATTTTAAATGCTACTTTTCTCTCTCTTTTTTCTTATTTTGTTGAGCTTCTACTTAAGCATATGAATATTCAAGATTTAGTCTGCAGCGAGAAGTATGCATTCGATCTTATTGGATAGCATCTAGATACTATAATATTATCCATCCAAGCAATATATTCCATCTATCAGATAAAATATCATCTGTAGATTCTTTAATATATTTTTTTACAGTTCTTTTAATACAATCACTTCTTTGATAGTTAAACGCCTGTAGGTAAAATCCTATATCAACATTATGACATCCTACAAATAAAATACCTCTCAAATATATTTTTTTGATATTTTTATGATATTCTATGTCAAAATTATGATATTTTATATCAAAATTATAATATCCTATATGTAAAATACCTTTCGAAGATAGTTTTCATAATATTATAGTATACTAGATCACAAAAATGATATTATATATTAAAATTATGATATTTTATAGGTAAAACACCTTCCAAATATATCTTTTGATATTTTTATGGTATTCCTATATCAAAATTATGATATCTTACAGATAAAATATCTCTCAGATATATTTTTTGATATATTTATAATATTCTATGTCAAAATTATGACATCTTATGTCAAAATTATGATATTAAGGATCAAAATTTTGACATTCTAGAAGAGAAATATCTTTGATATCATAATTTTGATTTTCTATATCAAAATTATGATATTAAAAATTAAAATTATGATATTATATAATAGAAACAACTTCGATATTATAATTTTGACATCCTATGTCAATATTATGACATTACGAATCAAAATTATGATATCCTAGAATAGAAACATCCCTAATATCATAATTTTAATATACTGTATTAAAATTATGATATTAATGATCAAAATTATGACATTCTGAAATAAAAATATTTTCGATGTCATCATTTTGACATACTGTATCAAAATTATGACATTAAAGATCAAAATTATAACATCTTGTAATAGAAATATTTTCGATATCATAATTTTGACATTCTGTATCAAAACTATGATATTATATATTAATATTATGATATCTTATAGGTAAAACATATTCTAAATATAATTTTTAATATTTTTATAATATTTTTATGTCAAAAATATGGCATCTTTTGATGTTTTTATGGCATTTCTATGTCAAAATTATGGCATCCTACAGGTAAAATACCTCTCAAGTATATTTTTTGATATTTTTATGACATCCTATATTAAAATTATAATATTTAATATTAAAATTATTACATCCTTCATATAAAATATCTTCAGAATGTAGTTTTGATAATATTATAACATTCTAGATCATAAATATGATATTATAAATTAATATTATGACATCCTAAAGCTAAAATACCTCTTAAGTATATTTTTTAATATTTTTTTATTTTAGAATATCATAATTTTGATCTTTAATATCATAATTTTAAAATGATATGTCATAATTCTATATTTGGGGATATTTATATTCTAGGATGTCATAATTTTGATTCTTAATATCATAATTTTAATACAGAATGTCAAAATTATAACATCAGAGATATTTCTATTTTAGAATGTCATAATTTTGATTCTTAATATCATAATTTTGATATAGAATATCAAAATTATGATATCAAAAATATTTTTATTCTAGGATATCATAATTTTGATTCTTAATATCATAATTTTAATACAGAATATCAAAATTATGATATCGAAGATATATCTATTTCAGAATGTCATAATTTTGACATCCTATATCAAAATTATGATATTAAAGGTTAAGATTATGACATCCTAAAATAAAAATATTTTTGATGTCATAATTTTGATATCCTGTGTCAAAATTATGATATTAAAAATTAAAATTATAATATTTTAAAATAAAAATATTTTTGATGTTATAATTTTAACATACTGTGTTAAAATTATAATATTAAGAATCAAAATTATGATATCTTGGAATAAAAATATCTAGGATGTCATAATTTTAATATACTATATTAAAATTATAACATTAAAGATCAAAATTATGACATCCTAGAATAAAAATATTTTCGATATCATAATTTTGACATCCTGTATCAAAATTATGATATTATATGTTAATATTATGATATCTTATAGATAAAACATCTTTCAAATATAATTTTTAATATTTTTATAGTATTTTTATGTCAAAAATATGATATTCTATATGTAAAATATCTCTAAAATATATCTTCCAGTATTTTTATGATATTTAATATCAAAATTATGAAATTTAATAGTTTTGATAATACTATAACATACTAGATCACAACTATAATATTATATGCTAATATTTTGACATCTTATATGTAAAATACTTTTTAAATATATTTTTGATATTTTTATAGTATTTCTACATCAAAAATATGATATCTTATAGATAAAATACCTTTTAAATATATGTTCCAGCTTTTTTTATGATATCTAATGTTAAAATTATGATATTTAAAGTCAAAATTATGATATGTAAAGTTAAAATTATGATATTCTGTATGTAAAATATTTTTTAAAGATAGTTTTGACAATACTATAATATACTAGATCACAACTATAATATTATATGTTAGTATTATGATATCTTATAGATAAAATATTTTTTAAATATATTTTTTAATATTTTTATGTTAAAAATATGATATTTTATAGGTAAAACATATCTCAAATATATCTTTCAGTATTTTTATGACATCTAATATCAAAATTATAATATTTAAAATCAAAATTATTATATTTAAAGTTAAAATTATGACATCATACATGTAAAATATCTTTTGAAGGTAGTTTTGATAATACTATAATATATTAGATCATAACTATGATATTATATGTTAATATTATGACATCATTTCGGTAAAATATCTTTCAAATATTTTTTTTAATTTTTTTATAGTATTTTTATTTCAAAAATATGACATCCAGTAGGTAAAATATCTCTTAAATATATCTTTCATTTTTTTATGATATCTAATATCAAAATTATGATATTTAAAATTAAAATTATAATATTTAAAGTTAAAATTATGATATCTACATATAAAACATCTTTTGAAGATAGTTTTGACAATACTATAACATACTAGATCATAAGTATAATATTATATGTTAATATTATGATATCTTATAGGTAAAATATTTTTTAAATATATATTTGATATTTTTATAGTATTTTTACATCAAAAATATGATATTTTATAAGTAAAATATCTCTCAAATATATCTTTCAGTATTTTTATAACATCTAATATCAAAATTATGATATTTAAAGTTAAAATTATGACATCCTACATGTAAAATATTTTTTGAAGATAGTTTTGACAATACTATAACATACTAGATCATAACTATGACATTATATGTTAATATTATGACATCATTTAGGTAAAACATCTTTTAAATATATTTTTTGATATTTTTATAGCATTCTTATGTCAAAAATATAGCATTCTATAGATAAAACACCTCTCAAATATATCTTTCAATATTTTTATGATATCTAATATCATAATTATAATATTTAAAATCAAAATTATGACATTCTACATGTAAAACATCTTTTGAAGGTAGTTTTGATAATGATATAACATACTAAATCACAACTATGATATTATATATTAATATTATAACATCTTATAGGTAAAATATTTTTAAAATATATTTTTAATATTTTTATAGCATTTCTATATCAAAAATATGACATTCTATAAGTAAAATATGTACTTTATATATATATATATTAATTTTAAATATTATAATATTATATGTTAATATTATGACATGTTGTATATATGATATTTTAGAATGGATACTTTATATTTTGTATATGCATTTTTTTGACTTCAAATAATCTTCTGTACATCTTCTATAGAGATTTTTTCAAATGATCAGTTGGATAAGACTTCATACGGTGGTTATCTTGAAAATCCATGTTCTTTTAGTGTACCACATATAGATAATAATTTATAGCAAGAAGAAAAGCACATGAGGAATGAGGGAGGAGATTGTCAAGAATGAAATATTATAATTTTTATTATTTATTATAATTTATAAATTAAATATTTTAATTTCATCGAAATATAAAATATATTATAATAGATGATTGAAAGAACTATTACTTTAATAAAATATTATCTTAAATTTCTATAAATATTACGTTCATGGATGTTTCTACTTTAAGATGTCATCATTTTGATTCTTAATATAATAATTTTGACATAGGATGTTATAATTCTACGTTCGGAGATGTTTCTATTCTAGAATGTTATAATTTTGATTCTTAATATCATAATTTTATATAGAATATTACATGATGTCATAATTCTATGTTCAAGGATATTTCTATTCTAGGATGTTATAATTTTGACTCTTAATATCATAATTTTGACATAAGATGTTATAATTCTGTATTTGGAGATATTTCTATTCTAAAGTATTATAATTTTGATCCTTAATGTCATAATCTTGATATATCATATTATAATTTTGCATTCAAGGATATTTTTATTTTAAGATATCATAATTTTAATCTTTAATATCATAATTTTGATATAAGATGTCACAGAATGTTATAATTCTACATTTAAGGATATTTCTGCTTTAAGATGTTATAATTTTGATTATTAATATCATCATTTTGACATAGGATATTAAGGATGTCATAATTATGTATTCGAAGATATTTCTATTTTAGGATGTCATAATTTTGATCCTTAATATCATAATTTTAATATAGAATGCTATAATTCTACATTCAGAGATATTTCTATTCTAGAATATCATAATTTTAATTCTAAATATCATAATCTTGATATATCATGTCATAATTCTACGTTCGAAAATATTTTTATTCTAAGATGTCATAATTTTAATCCTTAATGACATAATTTTGATATGAAATATCATAATATATCATAATTTTACATTCAAAGATATTTCTACTCTAGGATATCATAATTTTTATCCTTAATATCATAATTTTAATATAGGATATCATAATTCTATATTTAAAAATATTTTTATTTTAGGATATCATAATTTTAATCCTTAAGGATCAAAATTATGATATTAAGAATAAAATTTATTACATTCTAGAATAGGAACATCCCCGAACGTAGAATTATGATATCCTATGCTAAAATTATGATATTAAGAATTAAAATTATAACATCCTAGAATAAAAATATCTTCGAACGTAAAATTATAATATTTTATATCAAAATTATGATATTAAATATAAAAATTATGATATCTAAAAATAAAAATATTTTTAATATAAAATTATGATATCTTGTATTAAAATTATAATATTAAGGATCAAAATTATGATATCCTCGAACAAAAATATTTTTAAATATAGAATTATTACACCTTATGATATCTAGTATCAAAATTATGATATTAAGAATCAAAATTATGACATCCTAGAATAAAAATATTCTCGAATATAAAATTATGATATCCTGTGATATCCTGTGTCCCAATTATAATATTAAGGATCAAAATTATGACATCCTAAAATAGAAACATCTTCGAATATAAAATTATGATATTCTGTATTAAAATTATGATATTTTAGAATAGAAATATTCTAAAATATAGAATTATGATATCTTATGTCATTCTGTATCAAAATTATGATATTAATGATCAAAATTATAATATCTTAGAATAGAAATATCTTCGAATGCAGAATTATGACATCTTATATTAAAATTATGACATTAAGGATTAAAATTATGACATTCTAGAATAGAAATATTCTCGAATGCAGAATTATGATATCCTATGATATTCTATATCAAAATTATGAAATTAAGAATCAAAATTATGATATTCTAGAATAGAAATATCTTCGAACATAGAATTATAATATCCTCTGGCATCTTATATCAAAATTATGATGTTAAAGATCAAAATTATGATATCCTAGAATAAAAATATTTTTAAATATAGAATTATGACATTCTTTATCAAAATTATGATATTAAGAATCAAAATTATGACATCCTAGAACAGAAACATCCTTGAACGTAATATTTATAGAAATTTAAGATGATATTTTATTAAAAAAATAGTTCTTTCAAATATTTGCTATAATATATTTCATATTTTGATAAAATTAAAATATATTATTTATAAATTATAATAAATAATAAGAAATTTATAATATTTCATCCTTGATAATCTCCTCCCTCATTTCTCCTGCACTTTTCTTATTATCATAAATTATTATATGTATATGGTGCACTAAAATAATGTGAATTCTCAAGACAACCATCTCATGAAGCCTCATCCAATTGATCATTTATAAAAATCTCTATAGAAGATACATAGAAGGTAATTTGAAGTCAAAAAATATATAAAAAATATAAAGTACCCATTTTAAGATATCATATCTACAACATATTATAATATTAACCTATAATATCATAATATTTGAAGTCAAAAAATATATATAGAAAATATAAAGTATCCATTTTATCTATATGATACCATATTTTTGACGTAGGAATGCTATAAAAATATTAAAAAATATATTTAAAAGATATTTTATCCATAAGATATCATAATAATAATATATTATATAGCATAGTTATGATCTAGTATATTATAGTATTATCAAAATTATCTTCAAAAGATATTTTACATGTAGGATATCATAATTTTAATTTTAAATATTATAAGTTTGACTTTAAATATCATAATTTTATATTAGATATAATAAAAATACTGGAAGATATATTTGAGAGATGTTTTACTTATAGAATATCATATTTTTTATATAAAAATGCTATAAAAATATTAAAAATATATTTAAAAGATATTTTACCTATAAGATGTCATTATATTAACATATAATATCATGGTTATGATCTAGTATGTTATAATATTATCAAAACTATATTCAAATAATATTTTATATGTAGGATATCATAATTTTTATTTTAAATATTATAATATTAATTTTAAATATCATAATTTTGATATTAGATATAATAAAAATATTGAAAGATATATTTGAGAGGTATTTTATAGGATACCATATTTTTTTATATAGGACTGCTATAAAAATATCAAAAAATATATTTAGAAGATGTACGTTTTACCTACAAGATGTCATAATATTAACATATAATATCATTGGTATAGAATCTGATCGACGTCGGATCGAGCTATAGTCGAGGAAGATGAGATCACCATCGATGACCTGCAAAATAAAGTCTCATTCGAAGTCGGTGGTGGCTTCGACAGAATCTTTCGACGATCAAGTCAGCTCTTCTAGCCAACAAAAATTGAGTGCTCAGAAAAAGATTCCGTAGAATTTTGGGAAGGAGAAGAGAGCCTAGAGAAAACGTATCTGAAGGGTTTCTTTTGTAGATATAGCTTGGAGCTGATAGTGACAGCCATAGCTATCTGATAGCTGATTGTTCGAGACTGCATGAGAGGGATGTCGTCTATAGTAGATTGACAGTGATAGCCATAGCCGTTCGATAGCTGGCTGCATGAGAGGAGCACCGTCTATGGTAGACTGATGGCGATAGCTATAGCTATCCGATACTGAGCCGCTCGGAGCCACGTAAAATTTGGTATGGAGAGGAAGAGGTATCGTCAGACTGATAGTGATCGTTCGTTGAGATTCAATAATCGAAGTTCAGAGAAAGCAGGCATTGGTCGGTGAAGAGCTTTGACATACATCAATTTTAGAGGAGTTCGAATTCCTAAAGAAAATATGGCCAGAGGGGATCATCCGAAAGAAATGCTAGCTGAAATCTAGAAGCAATTCGCTGGAGGAGTCTGACTGAAGAAGAAGTCCGAAAGGAGTTCGGCCCTTGGAGGAATCCAACTGAAGAAAAAATTTGGAAGGAGTTCGATCGAAGGAGAAGTTTGGGAGGAGTTGGAGTTCGATTTCTAAAGGAATCCAATTGAAGAAGGCTGGAAGGAGTTCGATTTCTGTAGAAATTCGACTGAAGAAGGAGTTCGAAAGAAATTTGGCTCTTGGTGGAACTTGACTGAAGGAGAAATCTGGAAGGAGTTCGACTCCTGGAGGAATCCGACTGAAGAAGGAGTTCAGAAGGAGTTTGGCTCTTGTAGGCATTCGACTGAAGGAGAGATCCAAAAAGAGTTCGACTTCTGAAGGAGTCCGACTGAAAGAAAAGTTCGAAAGGAGTTCGGCTCTTAGAGAAACTTGACTGAAAGATAAATTTGGAAGGAGTCCTGCTCCTATAGAAATTCGACTGTAGGAGAGATCCGAAAGAAATTCATCTCCTGTAGAAATTCGACTATAGAAGAGATCCAAAAGGAGTTCGGCTCCTATAGGCATCTGACTGAAGGAGAGATCTGGAAGGAGTTTGGTTCCTGAAAAAGTCCGATTGAAGGAGAAGTCCGAAAGTAGTTCGGCTCCTGAAGGAACTTGACTGAAGAAAAGATTCAAAAGGAGTCCTGCTCTTGTAGAAATCCAACTATAGGAGAGATCCAGAAGGAGCTTGGCTCCTGTAGACATCCGACTGAAGGAGAAGTTTGGAAGGAGTTTGGCTCTTGGAGGAGTCCGACTGAGGGAGAGGTCCGAAAGTAGTTCGGCTCCTGAATGAACTTGGCTGGGGCTCGACCGCTGAGGAGTTCAATCGGCTGAAAAAGTTCGTCTAAGGTTTGATCGTTGGAGGAGTTCGGCTGGGGTCCAACCGTTGAGGAGTTTGGTCGGTTGAAGGAGTTCGGTTAAGATTTGACCATTAGAGGAGTTCGACTAGGATCTGATCATTGGAGGAGAATTTTCGATCGAAAATCTTTCATGATTATCAGTTGTATTAGGTTAAGCATCAGACTGGATTTTGGCGGGAGTGAGGTTTATCCCCAACAATAGTCCTCTCACTTTCGAGTTTGAAACTCGAAGGAAGGGAGTACAAAAAAGATGACTACCGAAGTTCTTTTTCGGACTCTGCACCCATTGAGGTTGAAGCTTGGGGGAGATCTTATCTCCAACCAAGATTGAAGGAGATCTAATCTCCTATTAACATTAAAGTTGGAGCTTGGGAAAAATCTTGTCTCCAACCGAGGTTGACGTTGAAGTTGAGGCTCGGGAGAGATCTTGCCTCCAATCGAGATCCAAGGAGATCTTGTCTCCAGCGAAGATTGATATTGAAGTTGAGGCTCAAAAGAGATCTTACCTTCAGCCAAGGTTTAAGGAGATCTTATCTCCTGTTGACGTTGTGGTTGGAGTTCGGAGGAGATCTTGTCTCCAGTCGAGGTTGATGTTAAAGTTGAGACTCGGGGGAGATCTTGCCTCCAGTCGAGGTCTAAGAAGATCTTATCTCCTATTGACGTTGTGGTTAAAGCTCGTGAAAGATCTTGTCTCTAACCAAGGTTGACGTTGAAGTTGAAGCTCGGAAGAGATCTTATCTCCAGCTGAGGTCCAGGAAGATCTTGTCTCCTATTGACGTTGTAGTTGAAGCTCGTAGAAGATCTTATCTTAAGTCGAGATTGACGTTGAAGTTGAGGCTCAGGGAAGATCTTGCCTCCAATCGAGATTCAAGAAGATCTTATCTCCTATTGACATTGCGATTGAAGCTCGTGGAAGATCTTGTCTTCAGCCGAGGTTCAGGGAGATATTGTCTTCTGTTGATGTTGCGGTTGAAGCTTCGAGGGAGATTCTTATCTCCAGTGGAGATTGACGTTGAAGTTGAGGCTCGAGAAAGATCTTACCTTCCAACCGAGGTCCAAGAAAGATCTTGTCTCCTGTTGACGTTGCGATTGAAGCTCGTGGAAGATCTTATCTCCAACTGAGGTTGACGTTAAAGTTGGAGCTCAGAAAAGATCTTATTCTAGTCGAGGTCCAGAAAAATCTTGTCTTCAGCCGAGATTGACGTTAAAAGTTGAAGCTTAGAGGAGATCTTGTCTCCAGTCGAGGTTCAGAAAAGATCTTATCTCCTGTTGATGTTGTGTGGTTGAAGCTCGTGGAAGATCTTGCCTCCAGCCGAGGTCCAAGGAGATCTTATCTCTTGTTGACGTTGTGGTTGAAGCTCGGAGGAGATCTTATCTCCAATTGAGGTTGAAGAGATCTTATCTCCGTCGTTGTCGGGCAAATGGGATCGTTGTTGGGGCCTCTCCTCTCATTTCGTCTAAATGATGAGGTTTCGTTTGCTGAGAGGGAGGTTCTTGTCTTATTTTATTGTTGGGGGCATAATGGGCCGTTGTCAGGGCCTCTTCCCATCTCTGTCTAAAATGAACGAGGCCTTCGACTTTGCTCACATTAGGATGAGGTTCTCCTCCTGTTCCTAACGAGCTATGGGGACACATAAGGGACGTTGTCAGGACCTCTCCCCCTATCTCATCTAAAATGAATGAGGCCTTCGACTTTGCTCACGTTAGAACGAGGTTCTCCTCCTATTTCTAATGGGTTGTAGGGGCACATAAGGGCCATTGTCAGGGTCTTTCTTCTCATCTCATCTAAAATGAACGAGATCTTCGACTTGCTCATGTTAGGATGAGGTTCTCCTCTTGTTCCTAACATGGCCACTATTGATTGCTTCTTTCCTATCATTAGATAGTTTTTGTACCGAGAAATAATAATGTTGAAATGGAAGAGTTTTATTGAAGAAAAATTATCAGTAGTATATTCTCAAATTCTTTGAGTTTTAAGATTGTGGAAGCATTGTTCCTCTGAACTCCTTCAGATGATAAGTTTCGGACCGGACGACCTCCTCTACTTCATATGGGCCTTTCCAATTTTAGGCAACTTCCCCTGGCTCTAAGGCTGAGAGATGGTGGATCGCCGAAGTACTAAGCCCCCAAAGAGATAAAGTTGATGATGCCAGGAGGCAACCGATCTTCTTGTTCTTCCTCCCTTATTGATGGTTCTAGCTGTGGTAGTGCCCTTGGCTGATCTTTTCTTGCTTCAGGTCGACATCTATGGAGCATTGAGGAGGGCATAGTTATGAAACCTTCTTGGAGGAGAACTTCTTCGCACCCTTTCATCGGGGCTTTTTTAACGATGAGCTTGAGGAGTTCGGGCTCGCTTGCGCTCGAAAGAAATCCGTGAGTGCGATCGAACTTCATTCGATCCTCCATCAGCCATAGGTTTACTAGACTTGCCCATCTACCGCTCTCCTATGGCTTCCTCATCTTTCAATTTGAAGGCTTCTTCCGCTCGAACATATCCTTCAGCTTGAGCTAGGACAGCAGCAAAGTCGTGATGACTCGTTTGATCAAAAAAGAAGATCATACCCGAATATCGAGTACCAGTTTCTTTCTACTTCCTTTAAGGTAGACGAAAAAGCTTGGTATAAGATGGCGTCTAGTGCACCATGGAGCAGCTCATTATCTGAAAGGTCTCCAGGTGATCGATCGGATCAGAGGTTCCGTCGTAGCTTTCAAATTAGGAAAAGCTTAAAGTTCGGTAAAACAGACTCTTGCATAATTTGGAGAGAGAAAAGGAGGGATCGATGTGGACGTCATCATGGTGAGTCGGGATGATGTGGCGGAGTTTCTCAATCCATCGATCCATCCTCTATAGTTTCTGATCGAGGATGTTATCTTGATCATAGATCTTGAAAGGCTTTCAGCTATAGATGGAAAAGATTTCTTTCAGAGAAGAATCACGATCCGAACAAGGATCCTCGGCTCTCTGTTTCTCCTTTTCAGGGGTGATGGATATGCTAGCCCAAGTGCTCTTTCTTGGGACCGATTCCTAACATTTCGATGGTAGATTTTTTAGTGGAATCACCATCGAAGGCTGCCGCATGGCCTACACAATTTTGGTGAGGCCCTGAACCCACTACATCAGTAGGTTAAATTGCTTTGGATCTATCACGATCGTCGATGGAGAAGGTTGAAGCATCGATGATGGAGCAGGGATAGATGGATCTGACAGCAAAAGCGGTAGATCTTTGGATAGTCGCCCTCTTTAAAGGTATTTCTTAGGATTGAGGGAGAGGATGGAGATGGACCTTGGAGAAAAAGATCTAAAGGGTCGACTGAGCACTCCTTTAAGAATAAGAATACCTCAAAAATAGAGGGTCCTTCCTCTAGCATCAATCCTATTGATGCAGAATCTAATCGACGTCGAATCGAGCTGAAGTCGAGGAAGACGAGGTCGCCGTCGGTGACCTACAAAATAAAGTCTTGTTTGGAGTCGGTGGTGGTGGCTCCGATAGGATCTTTCAATGATTAAGTCAGCTCTTTTGGTCAATAAAAATGGAGTGCTCAGAAAAGAGTTTCATAGAGTTTTGGAAAGAAGAAGAGAGCCTAGAGAAAATATATTTGGAGGGTCCCTTTTATAGATGGAGCCTGGAGTTGATAGTAACAGTCGTAGCTGTCTGATAGCTGGCCGCTCGGGATCGCATGAGAGGAATGCCGTCTGCAGCAGATTGATAGTGACAATCATAGCCGTTCGATAGCTGGCCATTCAAGATCGCATGAGAGGAGCGCCACCTATGGTAGACTGATGGTGACAGCCGTAGCTATCCGATACTGAGCCGCTTGGGATCACATGGGATTCGATATAGAAAGGAAGAGGTGTTGTCACACTGATAGTGACCATTCGTTGAGATTCAATAATCAAAGTTCAGAGAAAGCAGGCATTGGTCGGTGAAGAGCTTTGACATACATCAATTTCTGAGGAGTTCGGACTCCTAAAGGGAATACAGTTAGAGGGGATCATCCGAAAAGAATGCTAGCTAAAATCTAAAAGCAATCCATTGGAGAAATTCGACTGAAGAAGAAGTCCGAAAGGAGTTCGACTTCTGAAGGAATTCGATTGAAGGAGAAATTCAGAAGAAGTTCGGTCGAAGAAGAAGTTCGAAAGAAGTTTGGCTCCTGAAGGAATCCGATTGAAGGATGTCGGAAGGAGTTTAGCTCCTGTAGAAATCTGACTGAAGGAGGAGTCTAGGAGGAGTTTGGCTCCTAGCAGAATTTGACTAAAGGAGAAATTAGAAAAAAGTTTAGTTCCTGAAGGAATTCGACTGAATGAGGAGTCCGGAAGGAGTTCAACTCTTGTAGGCATCCGACTGAAGGAGAGATCCAGAAGGAGTTTGGCTTCTTAAGGAGTTCGACTGAAGGAAAAGTCTGGAAGAAGTTCGGCTCTTGAAGGAACTTGACTAAAGAAGAAATCCAAAAGGAGTCCTGCTCCTGTAGAAATCCGACTGTAGGAGTGATCCGAAAGAAGTTCGGCTCCTATAGGCATTCGATTGAAGGAGAGATCCGAAAGGAGTTTGGCTCTTGGAGGAGTCCGACTAAAGGAGAAGTCTAGAAGGAGTTCGGCTCCTAGAGGAACTTGACTAAAAGAGAAATTCGGAATGAGTCTTACTCTTGTAGAAATCTGACTGTAGGAGAGATTCGGAAGGAGCTCGGCTCCTGTAAACATCCGACTGATGGAGAAGTCTAAAAGAAATTCGGCTCTTAGAGGAGTCCGACTGAGGGAGAGGTCCGAAAGAAGTTTGGCTCCTAGATGAACTTGACTGAAGCTCGACAGCTGAGAAGTTTGGTCGGTTGAAAAAGTTCGTCTAAGGTTTGGCTGCTAGAGGAGTTCAGCTGGAGTCAGATTACTGAGAAGTTTGGTCGGCTGAAGGAGTTTGGCTAAAGTTTGGCCACTGGAGGAGTTCGATTGGGATCCGACCATCGGAGAAGAATTCTCGATCGAAACTCTTCCGTGATTATCAGTTACATTAGGCTAAGCATACACATCGCCCCTAGGAAGGGAAAATAGAGAGCAGAGAATTCTTGTTCGGATCATGATTCTTCTCTGAAGGAAACCTTCTCCATCTACAGTCGGAAGCCTTCTTAGATCTACGATCGAGATGACGTCCTCGATCAGAAACTGCGAAGGATGGATCGATGGATTGAGGAACTCCACCACATCCTTCCGGCTCACCATGATGATGTCCGTATCGATCCCTCCTTTTCTCTCTCCGAATTATGCAAGAGCCCGTTTCGCCAAACTTCAAGCTTCCCCTGGTTTGAAAGCTACGATGGAATCTCTGATATGGTCAATCACCTGGAGGCCTTTCGGATGATGTTGCTGCTCCATAGCGCACCAGAGGCCATCTTATGCCAAACTTTTTTATCTACCTTAAAGAAAGCAGTAAGAAATTGATACTCAACGTTGAAGTCAGGTACGATCTTCTTCTTTGACCAGATGAGCCATCAGAACTTTGCCACTCTCCTAGCTCGAGCTGAAGGATATGCCCGAGCGGAAGAAGCCTTCAAATTGAGAGATGAGGAAGCCATTGGAGAGCGACAGGCGGACGTGTCTAGTAAACCCACGGCTGATGGAGGGCTGAATGAAGTTCGACCGTGCTCACGGATTTCCTCCGAGCGCAAACAAGCCCGAACTCCTCCACGAGCTCGTCGTGAAAGAAGCCCCAATGGAAGGGCACGAAGAAGTTCTCTCCTAATAAGGTTTCATAACTACGTCCCCCTCAATACTCCACAGATGTCGGTCTAAAGCAAGAGAAGATTAGTCAAGGATGCTATCACAGTTAGAACCACCAATGAGGGAGAATAACAAGGAGATTGACCATTTTTCGGCATCATCAACATTATCTCTGGGGGAGCTTAGTACTTCGGCGATACGCCATCTCTTAGCCTCAGAGCCAAGGAAAGCCTACCTCAAATTGGGAAGGCCCGTATGAAGTAGAGGAGGTCGTTCGGTCCTTGAATAAAACTCCTCCATTTCAATATTATTATTTCTCGGTGCAAAAACTATCTGATGACAGAAAAGAAGCAATCAATAGTGGTCATGTTAGAAACAGGAGCAGAACCTCGTTCTAACATGCGCAAGTTGAAAGCCTCATTCATTTTAGATGAGATGAGAAGAGAGGTCCTGACAACGATCCTTATGTGCCCCTACAGTCTGTTAGGAACAGGAGGAGAATCTCATCCTAACACGAGCAAAGTCAAAGACCTCGATCATTTTAGATGAGATGGGGAGAGATCCTGACAACGGTCCTTATATGCCCCCACAGCCCATTAGGAACAGGAGGAGAACCTCGTCCTAACGTGAGCAAAGTTGAAGGCCTCATTCATTTTAGACGAGATGGAGGAAGAGATCCTGATAAGGGCCCTTATGTGTCCCAACAGTCCATTAGAAACAAGAGGAGAACCTCATCCTAACGTGAGCAAAGTCGAAGGCCTCGTCATTTTAGATGAGATGGGGGAGAGGCCCTTGCAACAACGGCTCTTATATGCCCCCATAGCTCATTAAGAATAGGAGGAGAACCTCATCCTAACGTGAGCAAAGTCGAAGGCCTCGTTCATTTTAGATGAGGATGAGAGGAGAGGCTCCGACAATGGCCTCTATTATGCCCAATTCAACAATGATGGACAGATAAGATTTTCCTTCAACCTCGGCTAATTGGAGGACAAGATCTTCCTTCGAGCATCAACCGTCAACCATCGGCTAGGAGATAAGATCTTCTTGGACCTTGGCTGGAGGCAAGATCTCCCATGAGCTTCAACCGCAACGTCAGCAGGAGACAAGATCTTCCTGAATCTCGACTGGAGACAAGATCTCTCTCGAGCTTTAACTTCAATATCAATCTCAATTGGAGACAAGACTCTCTGAACCTCGGCTGGAGATAAGATCTTTTCCGAGCTTCAACTTCAACATCAACCTCGACTGGGGATAAGATCTCCCACGAGCTTCAACTGCAATGTCAACAGGAGATAAGATCTCCTTGGACCTCGACATTGAGGCAAGATCTCTCCCGAGCCTCAACTTCAACGTTCAATCTCGGCTGGAGACAAGATCTTTCATGAGCTTCAACCACAACGTTAACAGGAGATAAGATCTTCCTGGACCTTGGTTGGAGATAGGATCTCCTACGAGCTTCAACCGCAACATCAATAGGAGACAAGATCTCCTTGAATCTCGACTGGAGATAAGATCTTCCATGAGCTTCAACCGCAATGTCAACAGGAGACAAGATCTTCTTGGACCTCGACTGGAGGCAACATCTCCTTCGAGCCTCAACTTCAACGTTAATCTCGGGTGGAGACAAGATCTCCCACGAGCTTCAATCGCAACGTCAACAGGAGACAAGATCTCTCTGAACTCGGCTGGAGATGAGATCTCCTCCGAGCTTCAACTTTCAACGTCAACCTCGGCTGGAGACAAGATCTTCTACGAGCTTCAACCGCAATGTCAATAGGAGACAAGATCTTCTTGGACCTTGACTGAAGGCAAGATCTTCTCCGAGCCTTAACTTCAACGTCAACCTCGGTTGGAGATAAGATCTCCCCCGAGCTCCAACCGCAACGTCAACAGGAGATAAGATCTCTTTGGACCTCGGCTGAAGGCAAGATCTCCTCCAAGCCTCAACTTCAACGTCAACCTTGGTTGGAGAAAAGATCTCCCCCAAGCTCCAACTTCAACGTTAATAGGAGATTAGATCTCCTTTAACCTCGACTGGAGATAAGATCTCCCCTGAGCTTTAACCTCAATGGGTGTAGAGTCCGAAAAAAAACTTTGACAGTCGCCTTTTTTATACTCTCTTCCTTCAAGTTTCGAACTCGGTAGTGGGAGAACTATTGTTGGGGATAAACCCCGCTTCCACCAAAGTCCAATCTGATGCTTAGCCTAATGCAATTGATAATCATGGAAGAGCTTCGATCCAAAATTTTTCTCCAGCGGTCGGACCCCAGCCAAACTCCTTCAGCAGCCAAACCTTAGCCGAACTCCTTCAGTCGGTTGAACTCCTCAGCGGTCGGACCCCAGTCGAACTCCTCTAGCGAGCAAACCTTAGACGAACTTTTTCAGTCGATCGAACTCTTCAACGATCGAGCCTCAGCTAAGTTGATCAAGGAGCCGAACTCCTTTCGGATCTCTTCCTGAGTCGAACTCCTTCAAGAGCCGAACTCCTTTTGGACTTCTCCTTCAGTCGGATGTCTACTGGAGCCAAGCTCCTTTTGGATCTCTCCTACAGTCGAATTTCTACAGGAGTAGGACTTCTTTCGAATTTCTCCTTCAGTGAAGTTCCTCCAGGAGCCAAACTTCTTTTGGACTTCTTCTTCAGTCGGACTTCTTTCGGATTTCTTCTTCAGTCGGATGCCTACAGGAGCCGAACTTCTTTCGGATCTCTCCTACAATCGAATTTCTACAGGAGTCGAACTCTTTTCGGATCTCTCCTATAGTTGAATTTCTATAGAAGCAGGACTCCTACATTTTTTCTTCAGTCAAGTTTCTTCAAGAGCCAAACTCCTTTCGAACTTCTTCTTCAGTTAGACTCCATCAGGAGCCGAACTCCTTTTGGATCTCTCCTTCAATCGGATTCCTCCAGAAGTCGAACTCCTTCTAGATTTTTCTTCAGTCAAGTTTCGCCAGGAGCCGAACTCGTTTTGGACTCCTCCTTCAGTCGGATTTCTACGGGAGCTGAACTCCTTCTGGCCTCCTTCAGTCAGATTTTTCCAGGAGTGAAACTCCTTTCAAACTTTTGCTTCGATCAAACTCCTTTCGAACTTCTCCTTCGACCGAACTCATTTCGGATTTCTTCTTCAGTCAGATTTCTTCAGGAGCCAAACTCCTTCCTGACTTCTTCTTCAGTCGGATTTCTTCAGTGGATTACTTTCAGATTTCAGCTAGCATTCCTTTTGGATGATTTTCTCTAGCCGTATTTCCTTTAGGAGTCCAAACTCCTCTAAAATTGATATATGTCAAAGCTCTTCACCGACCAACGTCTACTTTATCCAAACTTCAATTATTGAATCTCAACGAACGGTCACTATCAATCTGACAATACCTCTTCCTCTCCATACCGAATCTCATGTGGTCCTGAGCAGCTTGATATCGGATAGCTACGGCTATCGCCATCAGTCTGCCACAGACGGTGCTCCTCTCATGTAGTCCTAAGCGGCCAGCTATCGGACAGCTATGACTGTTACTATCAATCTACTGTAGACGGCGTCTCTCTCACATGACTCCGAGTGATCAGCTACCAGACAGCTATGGCTATCACTATCAGCTCCGAACTCCATCTACAAAAGGGACCCTTCAGATACGTTTTCTCTAGGCTCTCTTCTCCTTTCCAAAACTCTATGAAACTCTTTTCTGAGCACTCTATTTTTATTGGCCAGAAGAGTTGACTTGATCATCGGAGGATCCTATCGGAGCCACCACCATTGACTTCGGATAGGACTTTATTTTGCAGATCATCGACGGCGATCTCGTCTTCCTCAACTCCAACTCGATCCGGCATTGATCAGATTCTGCACCAACAAATATCATAGTTTTGATATAGGATGTTAAAATTATGACATCGAGGATGTTTTTATTTCAAGATGTCATAATTTTGATTTTTAATATCATAATTTTGACATAGTATGTCAAAATTATGACATCGGAGATGTTTCTATTTCAGAATGTCATAATTTTGATTCTTAATATCATAATTTTAACACAGTATGTCAAAATTATGACATCGAGGATGTTTCTATTCTAGAATATCATAATTTTGATTCTTAATATTATAATTTTGATATAAGATGCCAAAATTATGACATCCTAGAATAGAAACATCCTCGAAATTATAATTTTGATATTGTATGTCAAAATTATGATATTAAGGATCAAAATTATAACATCCTAGAATAGAAACATCTTCGATGTCATAATTGTGACATCCTGTATCAAAACTATGACATTAAGGATCAAAATTATGATATCCTAAAATAGAAACATCTCCGATGTAATAATTTTGACATTCTGTATCAAAATTATGATATTAAGAATCAAAATTATGACATCCTAGAATAAAAATATTAATATAAAAATGGTCCATAACAGTGCATACTATGATAGTGATTTTTGAAATCACTATCATAGATCCTACAACAACGAATTTCGTTAACCGTGGCTATAGGTCGGACCTATAGCAGCGGTTACAAAAAACTGCTGCCATAGATCGACTTAGAGTAGTGGTTCATTATAACCGCTGCTATAGATCGGACCTATAGCAATAGTTAGTAAAATCGCTGTCAACCTATAGCAGCGGTTAGTAGGAACCGCTGCTATAAGCTTATTTATGGCAGCGGTTAATTATAACCACTATCATATATATATATATATATATATATATATATATTAAATATTATATAATTTTAAAATTTAATATCCATGTTCATAATTCATTATCTAAATAATCATCATTAGAATGTCGTTGCAAAAGATCGCCTCGATCCGATGGCTCTAGCTTTGTCAATCAGAAAAATTCAATATCGACGATCACAAACAATGATGCCATGATCTAATAGATGAAGACCTTCGATGGATTCAAAAATCTACAATGATGATCTCGATGATGTTTGTAGTGTACTATTAAAATTTTACTTCAATCAGATATCGTTATCTTAGTCAATTTACTATAGGTTTGTTTCGACCGTCAAATGATAAACGAGTGATCAAAGGACTAAATAGTGTTCGATTATGAGATAATTTTTTTATAAATGATCTTGGCTATTATTTTAATCATTTTTTATGGTGGTGATTATAAAATTTAATTCGTGAGATGAAGAATGAGCTAAAACTATACGTCTCCTGATAACCATTCTGAAACTTCACTAGTTATTATGCTCATGCTTTTACAATATCTGCTTAACATGAATAGTTTACACGAAAATGATTTGAATTTTATTATCATCATCATATAAAATATTTAAAATTATAATAAAAATTATTTAACTAAAAAATTATCTCATAATCGAATGCCATTTAACCCTTTGATCGCTTGTTTCTAATTTAACGATCGAAATCATTTCATACTAAATTGACTATGATAACGATATCCGATTGAAGTAAAACTTTGAAAGTATGCTATAAACATCATCAAGATCATCGTTGCAGATTTTTGGATCCATCGAAGATGTTCATCTATCAGATCATCGCATCATCATTCGTGATCATCGAAATCAAATTTTTTTAATCGATGAAGCTAGGGCCATCGGATCGAGGCGATCTTTTGTGATAATACTCTAATCATAATTATTTAGATAATGAATGATGAAGATGGATATTAAATTTTAAAATTATATAATATTTAAAAAAAATAAAAAAAAATATTTTCAACCTATGGGAGGGGTTATCAAAAATCGCTGCTATAGATCTACGGCAGTGGTTATAGAACCACTGCCGTAGATCTATGATAGTGATTTTGGATAACCACTGCCGTAGATCTATGGCAGTAGTTCGATAATCGCTGTCGTAGATCTATGACAGCGGTTCGATAACCGCTGCTGTAGGTTAGGTTAAAAATCTTCAAATTTTTTCTGCTTTTCTTTCATGCATGCTCGATCTCTCTCTATTTCTCTCCCTCTTCTCCATCACCGGTGAGGCTTCTTCCCTTCCGACCGGCGTCGCCCCTCCTTCCCCCTCTCCCTCCGCCCCCATTCCCGGTCGCCCCTCTCCGCCATCCGCCACCCCCCACCCAGCCCCCACCCCCCGGCCACCCCTCCTTTCCCATCCTCGACCGCTTCTTCCTAACACCTGCCACCCCCCATTCCCACTCGCCACCCCTCCTTCCCCCAATCCCCGACCGCCCTCCCGCCACCCTGCCATCCCCAACCCTGCCACCGGCGGCCCTCCTTCCCCCCCATCCCCGGCTGCCCCTCCCTGCCACCCCAACCCTTTCATCTCCGATTGCCCCACTTCGCCACGCTCCACCCGCCCCAACCCCTGGCCGCACCCCACCCTAACCGCCCTCCCCCACCACCCCCCACCCCCCTCCCCTTTCGATTGTCGAGCCTCCCATTGTGCCTCCCGAGCCTCCTCATCATTGTGCCCCTCCTCCTGGCTTCCCATCCCCGACTGCCCCTGCTCTCTCTCTTTTCTCTTTCTCTCTCTTCTCTATCTCACCATCTTACTTTTATTTCATAGGTTACCTCTAATGCCATCGTCCTCCTCTAGCATCGTCGTCGACGACCCTCGGAGCTTTTGGCGCGACCTACTCTCTATAGCCGCAGGTATAATTTTTTTTAATTTCATAGTATTATTTATTAATCATATATATATTTATAATAATTTATAAAATATTTATAATAAATATTATAAATATTTATTATAAATATTATAATTATCTGCATGCCATGATTTTTGGGCCGTGTCGTGGTGGTAGCCTTGGACTGTGCCATATCGGCGGCTATGTATTAGATCTATCAACGGATTGGGTTTGGATCGAAATCTGGATATTCATATTCAGATCCAATTTTAATTACTGATACCGGATCCAAATCCGAATACCCGACGGATTTGTACTTGAAGTACCAGATTCGGATCCTAATGGATCCCGGAAGGCCGGACCCGATTCTGGAATCTGAAACTAAAAAATGGAGAGACTAAGAGGGAGACTGACAAATTGAGAGAGGGAGGGCCGGTTGCTCGCTGGCCACCGACAATGGAGATCGAGAGTGGGAGGGAGGGAGGGAGGAGGTCCAGCCTTGCCACCATCACCGATGAGGGAGATCGAGAGAGAGAGAGAGGAAGGAAGGGATCCGACCTCGCCGCCATCATTAGGAGGGAGGGGGTTCGGCCTCGTCGGTGAGGAAGATCGAGAGAGGGAGAGTGGAAGATCAAGAGAGCGAGAGAGGGATGGAGAGGGTCGACCTCATTGGCATCACTAAGAGGGATGGGGTCCGGCCTTGCCTGACGAGGGAGATCGAGAGAGTGAAAGGAGGAAGGGATGGGGATCCAACCTCATCGGTGAGGGAGATCGAGAGAGGTAGAGAGGAAAGATCGAGAGATGAAAAAGCTAGGAGGGAGGGGTTTCGGCCTCGCCACCATCATCAGTAAGAGAAATAGTCGATGAGGAGAGTGATCGAGAGAGAGAGAGAGAGTGATCGAGTCGGATGGCACACAGTCGAGCTGGACTCGGAGCCATGATCGAGTCAAGTTGGGGGAAGGATCCTCGAGCCGGATGTCTCAGGCACGGAGCCGGCTGTCTCAGGCATGGAGCCTGACTCAGCTTTCGAACAAATAGAATTTGATATGTCTCTCTAAGGTTCCAACTTTAAGTCCTAAGGTGCCACCATCATCTACTTTGTTCTTCTTTCAGGTTTTTGGATTAACACCAAGATTCGTGCAAGAGATCGGATCTACGACTGTTGCTCATCCTTAATTATTTATGAATGTAATTCATGTTGTAGAATTTATTGCATAACATTTTCTGAATATTTATGTCTTGTTGCTTTTGTTTATTGCATTGCATAACGATAGATCCGTCAATTGATTAGTGTATATATTAGAGACTATTTATTGATGCTATACTAATATTATTATTCAACATATTATATTGATTAATATTCATTAATGTTGCAGGTTATGATGGCACCGAAACACTATCTAGCTTTCACCTTTGCCCCTTGGCGGGTTACGCGCAGTTCAGCATCCGAGGAGTAGTCGGAGCATACTCCGTCCACCTCGGTATCGACTGCTCAGAGATCTCTACTATTGGTATCTACCTCCACCGACTCCACCACGGAATCTACTCCACCAGTGGACATCTACTCCATCGGCATGTACTCCACCAGCAGCTGAGCCTCTACCATCGTTCCATATCTGAGACACATGCTACTATGCAGGCATCTGAGTGTACGTTTTTATTATATTAGCATAACTTTATTTTTTATATAGTATTTGTATACTTATATATTTAGCATAACGTATTTGCATTGCATGTGCATCATCCAGTCGGACATTTCACGGTCCCACACGTATGGCATACATGTGAAACCGCCAGCATCAGGTGATGATCTATTATGATATGGAGGGGAGGTCGGTAGGGGAGATCGCATGGGAGATGCATTCCTTTTTTGGAGTGCTTATGAGGCAGTCAGACATCATTTTCGTAGAGCCCGGAGATTGGCGTTTGATGGATGCTGCCGTCAGAAATCGGGTATGGAAGGAGATATGGGTAAGTACGCATATCTTAGTTATATTTATGCATTTTATATATTTACACTATATATGTTTGATTAGAATAATTTTGTAACTAATTTTTGATAACTTTGTACAGAGGAGGTACGACTTTTTCGATCATGAGAGAACTCGAAATGCCCAACTGAGAAAGATTGAAAAATTATACCGGGGTTACAAGATCAAGCTCCATAGAGAATGGCTCGAGCACCGACGAGATACTCCAGAAGAGCTTGTTCCCTAGATACAAGACTGTCTTCCGAGTTAGTGGGAGAGGATGGTTAGACACTGGAGGAGCAAAAAGTTTGAGGTAAAATTTCTAACTTTTGAATTTTTCAATACGCTTAAAATTTTATTTAAATATTTTTTAAATATTTATTATTTATTTGAATACTTGTTAGACTACCTTCCATCAGAATTGGAAGAACCGTGCAGCTCAGGAGTATACGCACACTCTAGGCGGCGAGTCTATGGCCAGTTGTGTGCATAGAGAGGTAATTAATTCTAAATTTTATTAGATAAATTAAATTTATATTTTTTATCATCTTTCTGATAAATTTATTCTTTGTTATAGCTGATGAGAGATGGAGTGATGCCCAGCCATAGTGAGATCTTCCGATCTAGTCGCACGAACAAGACGGACAGATCGATGAACGTCGCAATCGAGCGTATTTTTGTAAGTATTAAATATATTAGTATATATGATTAGTATTATATCATTTTTTATAAAATTTTATTTTAATTTATAATTACATGATCAGTTAGATGCGCTCGTGAGCGAGGGCCCGAATACCTCTGAGCCCCATGACCATCTGTCTTAGGTCTTGGGGCCTGAGCACTCTGGGAGGATCCGATGCAGATTCGAAGACACACCGACGAGCTACTGATCCAAGGCGAGCGTCTCCTCATAGACTTTCGGTATCGTCAGTCGGAAGAAGCTTGGGAAGGTGTTGGCATGGGTAGATCATGTTGCGATGCGGATAGATCGGACTGAGGAACGCGCATCTTATCTGGAGGACATCGTGAGAGACATGATGTCGACACTCAGCACGTATTTTGAAGTCATGGGCTTCGAGGATATATTGGTCCGCATTTCAGCTTCAGCTCTAGCTCTAGCTCTAGCTCCGGCTCTGACTCCAGCACTAGCTCCAGCTCCGGCTCCGGTTCCAGCTCCAGCTCCGGCTCCGGGTGACGACGGCGATGATGTAAATTTAGAAGACTTTTGATGTATTTTATTTTTTAAAAAAATATTATAATAAATTTTATTCGATAATAAAATTTTAGCATTTTAAAATAATTTTTGTGTTTATTATATTTTCTGGTGTTATATATCTGTATTTATTAGGTAAAATATATAAAAAATAAAAATTTTAATTTTTTAATTATTCAAGATCTACGGCAGTGATTTTATAACCACTGCCATATCCGTGCCAACCACTGTTATAGACCCCTAGTGCAAATGGTGTCAACCATTGCATTAGACCTATGACAGCGGTTATGTAACCGTTGCCATAGGTCGATCTATTGTAACGGTTTAAACAACCGCTGCAATAATCACTGCCATAGAGCTACGGTGACGGCTGCAGTAGCAGCGGTTTAATAACTGCTACCATAGTCTATGGCAGCAATTTTTTGGACTACGGCAGCGGTTACGAACCGCTGCCGTAGCTCTTTTTTGTAGTAGTGAAACATTCTCGAACGCAAAATTATGAGATCCCGTGTCAAAATTATAACATTAAGGATCAAAATTATGACATCCTGAAATAGAAAAATATCAAAAAAATATACTTGGAAGATGTTTTAGCTACAGAATGTCATAATATTAACCTATAATATCATATTTATGATCTAGCATGTTATAACATTGTCAAAACTAACTTCTGAAGATATTTTACATGCAGGATATAATAATTTTAATATTCAATGTTATAATTTTGACATAAGATGTTATAAAAATGTCAAAAAATATACCTGAGTGGTGTTTTATCCGTAAGATGCCATAATTTTGATATAGAAATACCATAAAAATATCAAAGGATATATTTGAGAAGTATTTTACCTATAAGATGTCATAATTTTAACATATAATATCATATTTGTGATCTAGCATGCTATAATATTGTCAAAACTATCTTCGAAAGGTATTTTATATATAGAATATCATAATTTTGACGTAGGATGTCATAATTTTGACATAGGATGTCATAAAAATATCAAAAAAATATACTTGAGAGATATTTTACTTGTAGGATGTCATAGTGTTGGCATAAGATTTTGCCTGCAGGTGTTTAACTATCAAAGAAGCTGTTGTATTAAAAGAATTATGAAAATAAAAAATATTAAAGAATCTACAGATGACATTTTACCTGATAGATGGGATATATTGTTTGGATGGATAATATTATGGCATCTAAATGCTAGCCAACAAGATCGAATACATACTTCTCACTGCAGACTAAATCTTGGATATCCAGATGCTTAAGCAGAAGCTCAACAAAATGAGAAAAAAGAGAAAAAGGAGTAACATTTGAAATATTTAATCTGACTGCTAAATAGTAAAAATACTTCATCTTGGAGGAAAAGGGCATTTTCGTTATGTTAAAGTTGGAAAGTAGAATATGACGTGCATTAAATGTGCTATGGAATGACAAGACACATTTATTTTTTTTTTATGCCTTCAGATGCCTAGTTGGATGGAAAACATATACATCACGTTACGCCACGAAAGTACCATATGGACCAATCGGATGAGACGGCGCTCCATATCTGATTTTTTACACCGCAAGCGGTGCAGAAAGTATTACCTTACATATAAAATGCCAAGCATATGATAGCAGTCTTACCCTTAAAGCTTCAGCCCGTTTTCTAAATGATTTAACTTTACTGGCCTACCAAATCACACCACTAGCACATAAAATTTTCTAGAGTTGCAAATCCGTTAGACTAGCTATGGATCTATCTTCAACTAAATCCAGCTTAAATTAGTTTGAATCCATGATATTATGGACCTGGACATGACTTACGGACCCGTTTAGGCAAGATGTAACCAACACTGTCGTGTCATGCTGGGTCTTTCGTATAAATAATCTATCATCAAAATACAGCATATGTTACAATTAAATTGGTGCAAATCACAATTAAGGTTCTGTGTATGAGTTCAACTTTGCATATAGGTCGGATCTTGATTGACATGATTTATCAAACGACACGCCTAGTTGCATTCTTGCTCTCTTAGATGCTCTCTATTTCCAAGAAAAGAAAAGAAGAACTAAAGCTCTGTTATCGCTAGGCGAGACAATGTCTGGGTAATTGGCAGTGAGGAACTGGAAAAATTTCCCCATTCCGTCTGATTTTTGTTCTGTTCTATTTTCTGCTCTTTGTGGTGTAATGCAGTAAAGAGTTTAGTTTGGGCTTAGCCTCCTTTGCCCCCGCCCACCCCAAAAAAAAGGAACTTGAAAAATCCCTGCCTCCAGCATTCACAATTGTCATCGAAGTTATGTTCAAGAGGCTCATTACTTTTTACAATTCAAGTTGGGTTTTTCGCATAAGAAACTTCACCGTTGCTATAGAATAGAACCAAAAAGCAGTACCAGTTTCAAGGTTTCGCTAATAGCATGATCATCTTCAAATACGTCCAAGATAAACTTATTGTTACCATACTTCCTACACAAATTTTAATTTACACAGCAGATTTAACCGATGCAACTTATGAAGGAGATGATGAAGATTAATGAGAAGTAATTAGGATATATTTATTAATATTATTTTTATTTTTTACGTGTTTGTGCCTTTGAATATGCCCTAAATGATGCTAAAAGACTGCGTCCAATCATCTTTTGCCAACTCAATGCTGTGGTGATTCATTGCACTTGATCAACTCATAATTATGATATAACATGAGCGAAGAGCAATGCAACAATTGCTTGCCCATATTCACGCCAAATCTCTCCCGTCGGTGGGGTGGAAAGGGATTGGTATGATTCCAGAGGAGTATGCAGGAATAGTCAAATACAAGAAACTTATGCAGAAAGGAATGTCCTCTGTGGGCGATGTGATGTCTTTGGAGTCGTGTTTCTGAGGAGACGGTGTGGCACATCACATATCTTTCAGAACTCATTTTATAAAGCGGTGCATCTAACGGACATTCAGTGGAAGGCACGAATGCAGAACTGGAACAGGCGAATGGGCCGAACTCAGATACAGCCCGTGTAAGAATACAATAGCCCAAAACTTTTACATCGGGGAAATAGTTGGTGCACCGGGGCGGTGCAGGCCGCACGCACCGTCCGCTCATGCATGAAACAAAAAGAAAAAAAAATTTAAGATGCCGTGCTCCGACATCATGATAAATCAATTGCCGCGGGCGGTGCGCGTGGAGCTGCACCGCTCGCGTTTCGCAAAGCATTTCCCTTTACGATGGGACCATCCCGATAGAAGACAGGGGCCCGTCGGTCGGCCCATTGGGACCACTCCGTTGGACGATACGAGACAATTTGTCAATTTCTATCCTCTCGCTGCCTTTTGGAAGCGGCTGGGATAGCCTCTCTCTCTCTCTCTCTCTCTCTCTCTCTCTCTCTCTCTGCCTCGCATCCAATCCACTCCTCCTCGGCCATGGCCGCTCACTGCTACTCCTTCCTCGTTCCTTTCTCCATCCGCTCCTCCTCTTCACAAGGTCAGCATTTATCTCTTCTCCTTTCCCTTCTTCTTCCACTTCTCTCTTCCACCAATTCCCCCGCTCTTCTTCGCAGAGAAAGCTTCCAAGCCCGTGAAGCTCAGAGACGACTGGAGGCAGCGCTCCAAGCCCATTCCTCCCGGCGGCGTATACCCCGCTAAGGATCATTGCAGGTGTCTCTCCTCTGCTTCTCCCCTGGTCATATCTTTTCTTCCTTTACTTTTGTTCTGTTTTGGATCATTTTTTGCTCTTCTTGTACATCTCTATATCATTTTTCTGTGATCAACTGAGCAGTCGGTGCGGGCTGTGCGACACTTACTACATCGCTCATGTGAAGAATGCGTGCGCTTTCTTAGGAGACGGCATGTCCCGGATCGAGGTGAGCTTATTATGTTTCTACCGTTTAATCTGTATAGAACTGCTTCTAATCGATTGGAAGGAGTGAGGAAACATTTGAATGGAACTTATGGAGACCGAATAATAGGCCATAAAAGAGTCCATACGACATTTCCATGTTCTTGCTTCTCTAGCAGTCGATTTTGCTAGACAATCGATGTCGAGAAGACTATCTAGCTGGATCTTAAGTTAAATTCCAGAATTCAACATTTTATTTCGCTGTAAATATTCATTCTCGTTTATTAGCCGAGACCATTTTTCTGAAAAAAAAAAAGGTTTAGAAAAATGCGCGCATCAACACACTTATCGGATTCTCCAATCTATCTTGATTGCTCATGATTGATGTGTTTTTCTTATGAAGAATATACTTTGTATTAGGTTTTGGAACCAACAGTCCATGGAAGAGGAAGAAAAGAGGGCTTGGACGAGACATATTTTGGTGTTCATGAAAAGTTGTTGTACGCTAAAAAGACTAAGCCAGTAGAAGGTACTGTTACATTTTTCATCAATTTAATATAGTAAATATATGTATTCTGTCATGCTTGTTAGTCCAAACACATTATTCTGTTGATTGAGCTTGTCATTGCGTATTGTTTCTCCTTTGAAATACCACAAGATGCCCATCACAATATGTAACACGTGATTTTGCTAGTTAGTAAACATAAAAAGTACTGGGTTGATTTATAATTGTATTTGCAGAGACTTTTCTACACATTTTACTGAATAAGATACTCCATAGTTAAAGTAGATAATGCTTAGTACCTCAGTTAAATAGTTTGCATACTTTAGCTAAAATTATGCTGAATCCATTTTATTTTTAGGAGCTCAATGGACAGGAATTGTAACTACTATCGCAGTAGAAATGCTGAAATCTAAGATGGTGGAAGCTGTTGTTTGTGTACAGAGGTAATTGCATAAATTTAGTAATACAGACCTAAGAGTAACCTTCTTAGTAGATTTTATGCTTCTGTTTGTTTTAGTCTATTAACAGGCAATATTTGCTATCAATTCTATAGTGACCCGGAGGATAGACTTGCTCCAAGACCTGTTTTAGCCAGGTATGATACAAGTTTTTCAATTAGCACTTCTGCATCTGAATGAGATATGATATCACCTTTAAAAGTAAATACACCCTAGAATTATTTTTCATTGCAATAAATGCTTACCTTGATCACATATTGGAACACTTCTAGATATTTCTAACTTGACATTCTTTGAACTAATGTAACTCCCTTTTTATAGGACACCTGATGAAGTTTTTGCAGCAAAAGGTGTTAAGCCAACACTATCTCCTAACCTGGATACCCTTGCTCTAGTTGAGGTAACTTGATTACATCCCGACCGGCTACCACCACATGGTGGTGTATTTTTTTAACCAATATAACTCTGCTTGACATTCTATGTAGTTCATCTCTAACTAAGTTAATGACTTTTATGATGTTCTAACAAACCTATGATGTAGAGCCTGTTCTCTCATAAAACCTTCATTAATACCAAACGGAACACCATAATACTATTACCCACACTAGGCCCTTATTGTTTAACAGTAGACTCTTGTTATGATTGAATGATGCGTCATATAGCTTCCCATCAAAGATCTGATCTAAATGTGTAAAAATGAAAGTCCATAAGAAGAGTCTAGCATATCCGAAAAGTTCTTTTCACATAGAATGCTGTTGCCATCCTGTAACTAGCCATAATGTTTTGAGATACAAATGCTAATCCTCTGTATGTATGTTCATCTTTGGGACCAGGCAGCTGGAGTGAAGCGTCTTCTTTTCTGTGGTGTGGGTTGTCAAGTGCAAGGTATACTCTATATTTGCTTAACTTGGTTTAATTCTGTAAGCTCATGCTTTGTCATGACCCACCACTATTGAAATGCAGAGTGATTTCTTAACTGCAGCATTGAGATTGGTTGAGAAACATCTGGGCTTGGACAAGCTTTATGTTCTGGGTACCAACTGCGGTAATTGTTGTTTTCTTCAGTTAAATCATACCTTCAGAATGCATGTTTCTTTAGGATGAAGCAATATTCAGTTTTCGTTCATCTCGAATCTAAATTGGTGGACTTCATCATGTGGTACAAGCAGATTGTTTGTCGAGCTTTGACTTTGATTTACCTTCCTTTTTTACAGTGGATAATGGAACTCGTGAGGGGCTGGAGAAGTTCTTAAAGGCTGCAAGCAGTACACCAGAAACTGTTTTACATTACGAATTCATGCAAGATTACAAGGTTTTCAATTTTCACCTTTGGAACTATTAGACTTAGTTCCTTTTCAAAATTTCTTAAATGGAATCATGTGGAAGATTTTCCTAGCATCTTGTACATTGTTGAATACTAGCTTTTGTTTGCCACGATTCTATCATGCTTTTGTTGTATTCTTTATTGCTCTTTGGCCTTTGTAATAAAACATATAGAAATGGAACATATAAGCTTTCTTCTTGGTATGAGATTCTGGACCTTCAAAACCCTTCACTTTGTACTTTTTAGTATCAAAACAAAGCAATTTCTTAATGTTTTCTGCCACTTGAAAGTTCTAAAGGGTTGTTTCCGTGAGTCTAAAATTGCAAAACTAGGTGGATACTTGGGGAAATTCAGAGGTAGATTGGAGGATCTATCAATTGGTCTATGAAGCAATTGCATTAACAGATTCATGAACATGGTCCCTGCTAACAGGAATAGGGGATGGAGCAGAGAGAGTTGTAATGGGTATTGGAAAGGGTAGATCCAAACCTTGTTCATTCTTCAGAAAATAGTGCTTTATTTTCTTGTAAAGCAAACTAGTTATGCCATAACTCAAGAATCCATATTGCATGAACTCGCCAAAGAAGCAGGAAGGTATTGTCGGACGATATCTGAATTTAAAAATTTTCATACCAATACCTTTAATTCCTTTAAAATATTACTATTTGGGTCATTGATAAATGTAAGTCACCCCCACAAGTTGTCATCTAAGCTATGAAGTAGTGTATCTTGATCAATTAAGAAACTTGGTTTCAAATGAGATGAATGCTGTTGTTCAATATGATAGTGTAACCGCATACAAATGCAGAAGAAATGCAGCATGTTAAAGTACTCGAGCCTTTTGTGTTAAAGTACCCACTTACAAGACTTGAAGCCTGTCCCTTTTTAACAATAATATGGGACTAGAATCCCTTCAGGATCTGATAAATGCATTTTTCTTTTAATTGCTGCATCAACGACTCTTCTTTGCAGACTATATTTGATTCTGGGCTGATAAGTCTGGTATTGCTATACGGTTATAAAGGATTTTTATTCTCTTCTAGCTTGTTAGATTTTGTAATTTGCAGTCAGTTTAAAAACTATTTCAATGGTCTGTCGGGCAAAAATTTTGGTCATCTAATTTTCTAATTGCTTTCCAACAGGTTCACATAAAACATTTGGATGGCCATATTGAAGAGGTAGAGTGCTCATCTATGTGTTTTTCTAATTATATGGTTTTCCTTGTCATGTCAATGTCCCAGTATTAACACTAGTGCTTATACTCTTAATGAAAGCAGGTTCCTTATTTTTGTCTTCCAGCTAATGAACTAGTTGATGTTATCGCACCATCCTGTTACAGGTATCCCCCCAAATCCCCCAGTTTTTTTGGGTATGTGTATGCTGCTTACTAATTAAACAGCAATGGATTCTGACCCCAATATTCTTTCGGGTATGTCCTGCAGCTGCTTTGACTATACAAATGCATTGGCGGTGAGTTTGTTAATTTAACTTGAAAATTCTTATTATCTTATTAGCTATGCAAGACATCCTTCAATTTGGAAAGGATTTTAAATTTATATGGACTTTATCATGGTGGAACATAATAAATTGCATAATGAGATGAGAAGAATGGCTAGGACCATATCTTATTAATATTTTAGCACAATTTAAGAGTCTATTCAGCTTTTGCACCATTGAATGCCCTTCTGGATGTTCACTTTCCCATTTGGGTTGCCTATGTAGCTGTTTTATCTTATATGGTGAAACAATGATAGCTGATTCAGTGATATGACCTTCCTAACCTGCATATCTTTTTTTTTTTTTTTGTCAATTTTTGCGGCAAGGATTACACCCCAGAGGTATCAGAACTAGGATTTCTAGCATTAACGAATACCTGATTTTCTAGCAACATAATCTACACAAGGTTAAATTGTATTTTTCACTGGAGTGGGGCTGTTCACAGTGTATATATTTCTAGTTTACAGGTCTTGGAAACAATAAGATTTGTTTAAACATATAGATTTGCCAATGAACACTTGGGTCTTCCCCTGAACTTTCTGGCACCTAGCTGGGGTCTATGGGTGTTCACTTCATGATTGCTGCGATCTGTCTTCTTATCATTATCACTTGTTCCTCTCTTCTTTTTCTTTTTTTTTTTTTGATGATAATTGTTTTTTTGGCCTTCCAGCTTGAAAATACGAGTAGTGCCTATAAATGAGCTTGCAGCTTCTTGTGGAGGTAGAAAATTGAGCATGGCATGGCTTTAAATATAAATTTGCAGGACTTAGCATGTCTGACAAAGTTTTTTGTTCATTCTGAAAAGCTGCCTCTTAGTTCTATTTTGCTTGTATTAAAGGAAATAAAGATGCTAAAATCACCTTGTCATTAATAGTTTCAACGGTCTATATTTCAACCTGTTGTATTGTCACTTCTTCCCCATGGATGAATCTGCTAAAACCTTGCAGGACTTGGTGGTGGGCTATATGGGTGTGCCAAAATATTCTGGATTAAGCATGACTGAGCACCCACAGTATATCACTGTCAGGTAACATACATATTCTTCTTCTGCTGCTGCTTTTTTCACTGTGACAGTGTTACAAAAACTAAAGAGCAATCTTGAGATGGATGAGTTAGGTAATTCAGTAAGCTTTTTTTCCTACATTCTAATAGAGTTTCCTTTTAAATAAATTCCACAACCAGGGCTGTATGTGTTGTGATTATGTATGTCACTGTCAAAGTAGTTCTTAACTTCTTATGGACTTATTTTGACTCATCTACATCAAAATCATTCTGGATATTCTTTTGGATAATAAGCTATTAAGCTGCTTGGTCACCCCATGGCTCATTCACAGTTTGGAGTCTTAAATGGCAGGAATGAACGAGGAAGGGAGATGCTTCGCCTGGTAGAAAATCTTTTGGAGATCACTCCTACAAGAAGCAGTGTATGCCAGATAATTATTTTGGTTATTGTTATTAATTTTGTGAGAAGCTACATCACATCATAAAGTCAAGCTGGCAACTGAGTTCCAATTTCACTGTTTATATCAGGGAAACAGACAACCGTTTGTCATGGAGACTGTTAAAGCTGATGATAAGGCAAAATTAGGTATGCTTATTGCTAACCGTGTTGTTATCCTTTTACACTCTAATGATAACAAACAAATGGTAGTGTGCTCTTATATACTGTTACATTGCCATGTTTAACAGAGTTCCAGTTAGATTTAAGTTCCAATACTGTACAAATCTCCAGGAGAAGAATCTAAAACTTGGTTTTTGATGGTCTTGCTTATGCTTTTACTGTTTTCAGGGAAAGGTCCTTCTCAGCCAGCTCCTAGGTTGATTGGCAACGTGATAGCATTTCTTCTAAACTTGGTAAGTTTGGCTATATAGGCATCGCAATCATTTTGGGAACCCAAGTGATGCAAGTAGTCCGAAGCTAACAAAGTCAAATGACCTGATTCAGGTTGGTCCAAAGGGTCTGGAATTTGCTCGCTATTCATTGGATTACCATACAATAAGGAACTACTTGTACGTAAATCGACAGTGGGGAAAACAAAGGTATAATCTTTTTTTTATGGCTGCACTTCTTTATTTCTGATGAAAAAGCTTCTGATCTGTCAGTCAAAATAGCTTTTGATCTATTGGTTTAACTTTGATCTGGCAGAGCTGACAGGCACGTCCCCTCGTATGCAAAGAGGATTGTGGAAACTTATAACACCGATGGGCGTATTAATATGATGCTTTCACAAGATTGATTTGTCACTCTATAGGTACTCGTCTGCTCTCCAACTGTATGGTAGTTAGTGCAAATAATGATTAGGAATATGGAATCCTTAGTTTACTGAAAGTTAAGTTGTATCATATTTCCTAGCTTATTCATTCCTTATCAGTTCAACGGGGACTGTAGTATTATTTGGTGCCCTTAGAATCTTTATATTCATAACAACCATTTTGCATGTTTCATAAATGAGGCGTGCATTTTTATACTATTGTTGTTGTGGTTCTAATAAGGTGGAGTACTTTATTAGTTACATATTAGTTATGAGTCTAGAAGGATTTTGGCTTATAAGAAAGGATCAATCTTTCCATGTAAGGTATTTTTTAAAGAATAAAACTGCGAGACCCAAAATGGTCTGTATAGCCTTTGGATTGCAGACCGTAGGTCAAAGCGAATAATATCTCAATCCTTGGCCGCAATAGTTGCAAATTAGTCTGACCTTGATTAAACATTTTTGGTGAAAGAGTTGAAATTCCTGGTCCGAATTCATTAAGAGATAAAGTATAAACATGGTACAAGAGCTAAGAGGGTAAAGGGGAGAAACAAGCAGGGAGATAGGAGTAGAATAGAAAGTCGAGATGATCCTGATTAAAATTGTCAGTAGCGTTGGAATCTATGGCTGCGGTGGCCCATTTTTGTTCGGATTTCATAAGAAGTATGTTTTTGATGGTGATGTCATCTGTAGTATCAAGCAGGGAGTTTTGTTGCAACCTATGTAGCAGCTTAAATTAAAAAATGTATGGATCAAAAGACCGTTTCTCTTTTTTGTAGAAAAAAAGAAAATAGAAAACTATAAACACTTCATTACCGATCCTTGGCTTTAATTGCTTTGACATTTTCAGTCAGTTCCACGAACAAAAGCTAACTGCATCTTCAATGTAGTCCGGTAATTGAGTCTTCATGTAATTGCATAGAGAGGGTTGAGTTGGGAATGCAATATTTATGTATGGCTTATTAGTTGAAATGATTGCATCTTACTGTCCTACTGTTCGTAGCTTGATTCCAAATTACTAGCCGAGGAAATTCTGAGTGTTGATTCTATATGCAATTTTTAAAGCCAAAGATGCATGTTAGAACAGTATATCTGTATGAGTAGAAATCATGTGGTGAGCATTGAACAAAGATATAGCGGCGTGCGATTCTGTTAGGGGTCATCGTGTTGCCGGGATGCATGTTGTAGAAGTCTCACGTGGATATGCGAACTGGGCTCAAATTGAACACATATCACTTGCAATTCCTAACACATTCTCCTAATAGATAAATCATGGTGCTTACGTATCTCGCGCTGAAGCATGGATTGATCCAGTCAAAGGATCATAAAGAGTAGCAGATGATCAGCGATAAAAGGATACTCAGCAGACAAGTATCTAGAAAAAGAACCAACACCGACGTCAAATGTACCCGTTCATGTGAACGTACGAAAAAGAGAAGCTCATAAATGTGGCATAAGTTTGTTGGGACGTGGATCCTTTTCACAGCCCATGCACGACTGCAATCCTTACGCCACCCAGACACAGATCCCAGTCCACAACGGACACGAACACTTCCAGACCCGGGTGACCAGGTCGCCTGGCCGGAGGACACCCATTCCTCACAACCAGCCCTGCACAGTTACCCTCAGCCGCCAACTCCGGGTTTCAAGAACTTGTGGGCTTGGTGAAGTCATCCCATCCATCAGCATCAGAGCGCTTTATCCAGGCCCCTCAACATTCGAACACATCTCATTCGCTGCACACCGCCACATCGCCCCAAGAATTCCACCTGGGTAAGCAGCCTCGCGCCACGTCTCACTGCCCCTTCCGCGGGGCAGGGCCTTGACTCGTGGAGCCCACTCCCTCCCGACGTGTGGCCGGTCCCAGCTCGGATACCAACAGCCTCGTGTCGCCCTCTTCTCCCTCGCCCATCCTCTTGCCTGCTTGGCGTCCTCCCGTGCCACCTCGCTGACCCCAAGCCCACCCCTTTCTGGGACAGGATAAGGACCCTCCCCACTCCTTTAGTACCCCCGTTCCACCCTCCGGTCTCCCCAACTCCATTGTGGATCATTGTATGGTTGTTGGTGCTCCTATGGGACCTGAAGAGAAGAAGCACAAGAAGTGCTGCCCTCTCAGGAGGTCGAGGAAAGGCTGCATGAAAGGCAAGGGTGGGCCTGAGAACCAGACCTGCACCTTCAGAGGTGTGAGACAGAGGACCTGGGGGAAGTGGGTCGCCGAGATCCGCGAGCCAAACCGTGGCGCCCGCCTCTGGCTCGGGACCTTCAACACCTCCCTCGAGGCCGCCCAGGCCTACGACGCCGCCGCCCGCAGCCTCTATGGCGAGTGCGCGCGGCTCAATCTGCCTGATTCATGCTCTGTCGGAGCGGCATCGACCACGCCGATGTCGATCAAGTCAGAGGTCTCCTGCTCTCCGAGCCAGTCGACCGGTACCAGTACGAGCGAGTCGAGAGTGAGCTTCCCCGGTAGCAACATGGAGTCGCCTACCTACTTCTACAACGGCGGGGGTGGCGGCCTTGATGATTTAGATGATTATGTCACGAGGCTGCCGAAGGCTGAGGATTTTGGGCTGGAGGCTTTCCAGGATGTGCCGCTTTTCGACGATGTCGGATACTCGAATCCAGGCTTCGACGGGGAGCTGATGAATTTTGATGCTTTGCAATTGTCTTGGTGTCCTTGAGCAGCTTGATCGATAGCAGATAGTGTGTTTGTGCGTATGGTGTGCTTTATCTATGAATCTTTGTGGATACTTAGGGTTGTATATAGCATATATATATATATATATATATATATAAGCCTGTGAGCTGATGTAAATAAGCATGTTGTGAAGTGTTGTAAACAATCACCAGTCATCAGCATCGCTTTTATTCGGCGATGCCTTTCTGGTGCTAGTTCCTTCTATGGATATAGACGACTACTTTTCTAATAATATGCTCTTTCGCGAGGTTCCTTGCAATCGAAGTTCTAAATGTATTGCTAATTGGTGAGAGAGAACTGTGGCCGATTTGGGCTTTCACGGTGTATATAATGGGTTCCCATTCAATCACAAAAAATACAGTATATATAAAGGTGGGCCTCCTGGTAATCTATGAACAAAATTCTGCAACCTTTTTATCGTCAAACGTTCGTGAAATAAATTCCTTCAAAGAGGAGATATTATGAAGAATATAGGAGCTCGAACCAGACAAAGGAACATAGAAGCAATAATATTAAGGTTTTCTGATTCGAGACCCTAAGCAGAGAAATGTTCTACACTGACACGAAATTTCTTGCTTGGTAACGGTAGAGCCCCAATTTGATGATTTTGGTTTGCTAGACCTGCCTGTCCTGAATGGGGGAATGATTCGAACTCGTGTCGTATTAGCATCACTTATCAGGTATCACTGTCCAAATCTATCTACCTTTTCTAGGCTACTAAATAAACTGAAGAGCCAGGTAGCAATCCTCAACGAGGAGCGAGGCCTCAGTTACACGACCAATCCAGAGTACAGAACCAGCAGTTGAAGATCATTGTTTATGTTTCTCAACTCACTGCACGCATCACAGGGGCCAGATCTGATACTGGAATCGGAGCGTTAACTGATCCAAAAACCATATAGTTATCTTGAAGATCACAGTACCTGGTTGACAAAATGTACCCTTTGGTACAATTTTCACGGTGCCTTAGTATCTGTTATGTTCTTGAACCCTGAAAGGACCTTATTTGAACATAGCGAGGTCTTCCTATAATCTTAAATTAATCTGCATAGCTGTGCTACAAGCTCGCAGCCATGTTGTGGACTACAAAAATACAAGGTAGAAAGAAGGAAAACTACATACAAAAGAACAATTAACAGAGAAAAAATGGACAAAAATAGTCATTGACCATGAAGCTAAATCCTCGTATCTACGGAAAATCAGAATCCGGAGAGGTACTGAAGACAGGCTTATCCTTGGCTGCGGCATTACCTGCTACGCTAGCACTGCTGCTCTTCCTCCTTGGCTTTGCCTCGCCAAGCATTGTGAGCACGTCCCTCATCGATGGCCGGTCTTTTGGCATCTTTGCCGTGCAAAGTACTGCAATCCGAAGAACCAAAAGCATCTCCTCTTGAACATGTTTGCATTGCCCACCAACGGTCGGGTCCAGCACCGCTTCAATCCCTCTGTTATTTTTTAATTTCTCACGTATCCATCCCACAATGTCTTGGCACTCGCCAAACTCTGGCTCTATCGGTCTCTTTCTCGTCAGGAGCTCCATGAGAACCACTCCAAAGCTATAGATATCACTCTTCTGATCCACCTTCAGAGTGTAGCCATACTCTGCCATTAATAAAATTGAGATTAGAACACAAATCCAACAACTTTTCTAACACATGAACATGGAGTAGAGATCTAAAGAATTAACCTGGAGCAATGTACCCATAAGATCCGGCGACCATTGACACAGTCTCGTTCTTCCTTGCCATCATCCTTGCAAGCCCGAAGTCGGCGATCCGTGCCTCAAGGTTTCCATCCAACAATATGTTGTTGGACTTGATGTCGCGGTGTATGATGGCGGGATGGCAGTCATGGTGGAGGTAGGCGAGCCCTTGGGCCATCCCAGCTGCCACATTATACCTCGACACCCAGTCGGCCAGCATCCGGCCGGCCTGTGGCCCATGCAGAGCCTCCCAGAGACTTCCATTAGGCATGTACTCATATATGAACATCGTGTCGGTGTCATTGTACATATAGCCGAGCAGCCTCACTATGTTCCGGTGCCGGAGCCTCCCCAGTAGGCTCACCTCTCTGGCAACGTCCCCTTTGAGCTCTGAATTCCATGCCTCGGTCTCCGTCCCAGAACGCCAGAGCTTCTTCACTGCCACCACTGTATGGGATCGCTGCAGCTCGGCCTTGTAGACAATACCGGTGGCGCCCATTCCAATCACGTTCGACTCCTTGACGCATGCGAGCACATCATTGCTCGTGAAATTAAGCCGCTGGAATGCCGTCAGCCTCCACGGCCATGCGTTGTTCTCTTCGTCGAGCTGCTCCTCGCAGCATCCGCCATCGGTGTACCACCTCCTGTAGAGTTGTTGAGCTCCATAAAGAGCAACGCCGAAGGCGAGGACCACCAATATCCCCGTCAACCACCCAACCAGGATGTGTTTGACATGGGCACTCTGTCGTCTCCTTGGCGTTGCCCCACTTAATTCTGAGGAACATGGGGCTAGTAGTACTCCACCACACAGGCCAGGGTTGCCGGCGAGCTCGTCGGGATTTATAGTCCTCAATATTCCATTTGCCGGGACAGGACCGGAGAGATTGTTGCAAGACAAGTTCAATGTCTCGAGAGCCGGCGAGCTCCCGAAGTTTTCCGGGATAGCGCCTGCCAGGAGATTGTCGGACAGGTCAAGGATGGCGAGTGCTGGCATCATCGCGATCGCCTTCGGGATCTCCCCAGTGAATCTGTTGCGCTGTAGATTGAGGTTGACGAGCCGCTGGCATGAGGCGAGGCTCGCTGGAATGCTTCCACTGAGGCGGTTGTTGGAGAGATCAAGGATGGCGAGCGTCTGACAATCTTGGAACTGGTCTGGGATCCCTCCAGTGAGCTGGTTGTCGGAAGCCATGAAGCTCTGGAGTGTTGGCATGGAGAGTATATTGGAAGGGAGAGCTAATTGGAGGTGGTTGTGGGAGAGATCGATAAAGGAGAGAGACATGGAGAAGGCGATATCATTTGGAATCTCGCCTTCAAGCTCATTGCTCGCCAATTCCAATCTCTGGAGCTTCGGCAGCTTCCCGAGGCCGCTCGGGATCGTGCCGTTGAGCCTGTTGTTGTGCATCCTGACGCGAACCAATGACAAGCAAGTCGAGAGGCTAATCGGGATCGGGCCGGAGAAGGCATTGTTGAATAGGATGAGCTTGGTGAGGTTGCCGCCATTGCATAAACCGGTCGGAATCTCGCCGGAGAGTGAGTTCGATGACACGTCCAGCCACTGCAACGACGAGTTGCGGCCGAGATTTGGAGGCAGGGGCCCGGTCAGCGAATTGTTCCAGAGCGCGAGCACCTCCAGCTGGGGCAGGTAGCCGATGCCCAGCGGCACCGGGCCTTTGAGCTGGTTGCACATGAGGTTCAAGAGCTGGAGGCTCTTCAGCCGGCCCAATTCCGGTGGTATCGCACCGGATATCTGGTTATCAGAGAGATCAAGCATAGCCAGTGCCGACATGTTCCCGATCTCCTTCGGGATCTCGCCTTCCAAATTGTTCTTGTACAAGTAGAGAGTGGTCAGCAGCTGCAGCCTCCCCAATTCCGGCGGTATCACGCCATCAAGATTCCCGAATGCCACATCGAGGTACTGGAGGTTTGACAGATTCCCGAATTCGGCGGGAAGACCCCCTTCAAACTCGTTGTAGCCAATTATGAGCTTCTCCAATAAGGAGAGCTCACCGAGCTCCACCGGGATCTTTCCGGTGAGGTTGTTGCCGGAGAGGCCCAAGATCTTCAGTTCCTGCAGGCTTCCGTAGGATGCCGGTACTGGCCCCTCGAAGAAGCTCCCTCGGAGATCTATGATCTCCAGGGATGTGGCATTGGCAAGATCCTCTGGAAGTTGGCCGACGAAGTTGTTCCCCGACGCATTGATGGTCGTTAGGCCGGCGCATGCGCCAAGACCGACAGGGAAATGGCCCACAAGTGCATTCTGGCTTATATCGAACTCCTTGAGCATGGAGAGGCCTGATAAAGTCTTTGGGAGCGAGGAGGAGAAGGAATTGCAGCAGAGATTGAGACGGGTGAGACTGGGGAGGTGTTGGATAGCGTCAGTGATCTTGCCACTGAGGTTCATGCGAGAGAGGTCGAGACTCTCGACGAAGCCCATTGAATTGCACCCAACACCCGTCCATTTGCAATGCTTGGATTTTTCGGGGTCGGCCGGAGCTTTCCAATCTTGGAGAGCATCCAAGGGGTCGATGAGGCCAGCTTTGATCGAGAGCAGGGTCGACATCTCCTCATTTTCGGTGACAGCAGCATGGGAAATGGCAATGTTAGAAAAGAATGTGAAGAAGAAGAAGAACAGAAGAAAATTGACTTGCATTTTGCCTCCTCTCCTCCTCCTCTAGCTTTGTGCCATTTCCTCCTTTTTATGTTTTGCTCCTCCGCCGCAACAGACCTGGAGTGGGGAGAGTTGAAAGAAAGGGATCTATATGAAGATGGGAAGAAGATGGGTTTTGTTGTCAAAGGATATGGAATAAGTTTTTTTTTTTTTTTTGGATAAAGACATAAGGTTTTTTTAAATACGCCCTTGATTGCTCTTCTGTCTTTCTGTTTAAATTTTTGTTAGCTCGTGAGATCTTGGGTTCTGCGACAGCTGTTAATCCGAGGGCAGTGACCTGAGGCTTTGGAAAAAGTCTTTGGATTAATATAAAACATACCTCCAACATCAAACATGGGGAGAATGTGTTGAGGCCTATCATAGAAATATATTTTAATTCATCTTCTCTGGTGTGGAGTGGGAGATTGGAAGGAACAGATTGTTACTTTACTTGGGAGAGCTAAACTTCTGCTTCGTTCCTGCAGCTAGAACTTGCTGGTGTGTGACGGCAGCAACAAAAGATGTTAGCTTTGTGACCAAGTAATATACAATAGGTTAGCTTTCCGTCCAAGTAAATGCAAGGCATGCAGAAATTGTACTTGGATATATCAGATACAACGGCAGAAAAGCTGAAAGTAAACTAGTGGCCGGATGGTTCATGCTTGTAGTAGGTTTGCGGTAAAACCACCTAGAGGGTGCTTGGATGATAGCATTTGAATAAGCTGTACGGAATCAAAACACTCAAAAAGGGGCTAGCTGATGATGGGTCTCCCACAAATGATCATTGTCATATCTATATTATCATTGGATAGATGTATGACAGTTTTATCGAACTCCAGTTTTTCTCAAGCATGGATCTTATCATTAGATGAACACATGGTAGTTTTCTTGGAAATCCTTCTGTGATTGTGCATGCCGTCAATAACGACGAAGAAAGGGTGACCCTATATTCTTTCTATTTAATTGCGACATAGCTTGCCCTTTTTTCTTCCTCAGCTTAATTAAATTGAATCCGCACCAGGCAGGATGCTGCCGCATCATTCCCATTTTTTGTTGGTAACGGCCCTCTGATTTGCATTGCTTGTCTCAGTGAATGCAGTAGTCTAGTCTTGCGTGTTCTTAATTCAAGTCTCATGCAGTCCTAGAAATGGCAGAAGATCTCGTCATATAATCAACGTCAGGTGTTTCTGGGACACAATTGGACCTGCTAATGGTCATCATTCAACTTGAAGACTATCTTTTACTATTTGGATAAACCTATGATGTCTGGCTTATCTGGTCTAGATCATAAATCAATTCCCAGATTTGGGTCTTGTTGGCCTGTTAAAAGTCAATTATTATCAATAAAGTTGGTTAAAGAAGGTAAATTACTGGTGGTCAGGACAGTTCTGAGAAAGACCAGGACTTATTAATTTACTTATCTTCTGAATTGAGCAAGATGATTCCCTAATGATCAACTAGTTGAAACAAGATTTTCACTAAATTGAAAGGATCAAAATAATCATACAATCATCAGATCCCTATAAGGTGTCTACCCTTAGTCTAATGTACAAGTGCGTGCTTGGCAAATCAAGACAAACCATAAAAAGGATTTATAAAATCAGCTAAGAATGACAGAATTTCCTCATCCAACCAAAATTATTGAATGAAAACATTCTTCTTCTGTTTAAATCAAGCAATAAGATTGTCGAGGACTAATCCAACCTTCAGTTTAGACAACTACATTAGGACAAGGCTACTCTAGTGATCAGTTATAGGTCCCCAAATCCCATTTGCTTCAACTAAGCTAGTGTTTAGATACCTGCAATTGGGTGTCAGCCGGTTCGGGAAGTGGCTCTTTTTCAGTGTTTGGATTGATCCAACTTGACCAAAATCCTATTAGACAAGCTGTACTTGAGGGCTCTTTTACAATACTTCGTTTTACAATACAATTGTGATTCTTCTTATTTGCAAACAAATAAATATGACATTTTGTTTTACTGTACTGCAAGCTCTCTGAACCAATTACGACCACATGTAATTCGAACCCCTGCATTTGTCAACTACTGGTATCCAAACACTCTAAAACACAGTGTTTCCATCTGCATGCATTCCCTTCTAGTTAGACTGTAGAAAATGCAAACAAAGTCTTCTATGGTACAAAGCTAACAAAAATGTTGTGATTCTTGTCCTCGATAAAAGTCATAAGCGGAACCAACCTTAACCGTTGCCTTATCTTCTATCATGTGAACCTAAACGAATAACCCTGTGACTGATGATGTAGGTGGTTTAGTTAGCAAACTGCCATGAACATTTCATCATGGTTTCCCAAGGAATCTTTCCATGTTATGCCATGCTAAGATTTGAGCGATAACAACTCAGCTGTACTTTTTTAATGGATAAAAAGAAGGCATTCAACTTGGCCATCCGACGAGATGTGAAGTGATTAAAGCGGGAGGGAAGGGGGCGGTGGTGGGGGCATCAACATGCAATCATGGAGAAGTGGCCACCAAACCGCACTACCTCCATCCACATGCACACATGGGCCGGACCAATATTCAAATGGGTGGAGAACATGGGGGCCATGTGATGACCCCTTCCATTGAACCTTCCTCAGGGAAAAGACCATGTGTGCGGTATTGGCCATGAAACTCCCACTGCTGTTATATTTATTTTATGGCCATGTCAAATATCCTATCTAAAGCATGGATGTTCTGTGCTCTGTTCGTGTACTATTGGTGGCATTTGTTCAGGGTGGGTTTAGAAAAAGGCCAGCAGCAAAACTAACTCAAGCCATGTAAGCTGGACTGAATCCTACAAAACGGGTAGTTTCAAAATGTTACACTAGCCTGTAGAATTTGGACTTGTCCCGGTGCATTAGACCAACTTCAACTAACCCAAACTCGTTGAGAACGCTCATATTTATATACAATTTGACTATAAAAAACAGACCGACCTGCAGGTGGACAACGATGAATGGTATCTTGCCCAAGTTCCGCATCCGTACATGGGAGCAAATTCTGCAGCTGTTTTGCCAAACCTATGGCAGCCTGAATGAAGCTCCTCCTTTTTGGATTTATATCGATTTAGATAGCTATAGTTTAGGAAAAATAATTATTCTGAGAGACCGCCGAATAAAATCAGAATTCTTTGGCTGTCCTCGTGATCGATAGCGTTATGCGTTAGATTATTCAGCTATTATTAGTTATTACAGAAGTCCAAGAGCATCGCCATTTCTTAGTCGTGGAGCAGTTTTTGGGCAGTGCCCATATGATCCTCAAAAGATCGTTTCTTTCTCATCTCGCCCAAATATCTTTTTTCTTTTAATTTTGTTGGAGATAAACTTCGCTCTCACCGAAGTTCGATTTGATGCTCAGCCAAATGTAATTTGTAATCGCAGAAGAGTTTCAATCGCGGATTTCTCCTTCTGAACTTCTCCATCAATCAAACTTCTTCCGAACTTCTTCATCAACTAAACTCCTTCTGGACTTCTCCATCAGCTGAACTCCTTCCGAACTTCTATATTAGCCGAACTCTTTCCAAACTTCTCTACCAGTCGAATTTCTTCTGAACTTTTCGATCAGCCCAACTTCTTCATCAGTCGAATTCCTCCATCAGATGAATTCTCCTTCAGATTTCTCCTCCAGCAGATCTACATGTAGATCCTTCCGGCAGACCTCCTTCCGGATTCTTCTGATGGACTTCCTTCAGGATTTCTCCAGTGAACTTCCGAACCTCTTTCGACCAAACTTCATGCAGTCGCCTGGGAGGGCCTCCACACCTGCACGGATCTAGCAATCTGCACAGCATGAACTCACTTACACACGGACGATCCTAAAGGAATTCGAACTCCTTTGAAATTGATGAAGCTTGAAGCTCTTCGCCATCAGTGCCTACCTTCTCCGAATTTCAATAATTAAATCTCAACTGCCTATATGTCACGACAATGATGCGTTGCGACAACGGACACTACTCTCCATAACAAACTTCACGTGGTCCCGAATGGTCCACTATCAGATGGTTGCGGCTGTCACTATCAGTTTATTATGGGCTCCATCTATAAAAAGGATCCTCCAGATACGTTTTCTTCAAGCTCTCATTCTCCTTCTCAAAACTCTGCTACTTTCTCTGTTGAGCATTCAATTTCTGTTGACCGAAAGAGCTAACTTGACCGTCGGAGGATCCTGCCGGAGCCATCCCTCCTCCAGTTTGGACTTTTTTAGTAGGTCCCGATGGCGACCTCAGCTTTTCCAGTTTCAGCTAGTTCCGACGTCGATCAAATTTTGCATCAATAGAATTGACGCTAGAGGAAGGGCCCTGAACCCCTTGTTCTAAAAGAAGTGCCCAATCGATCTTGATCCTTTTCTTCTTTTAATCCTTCGAGATCCATCGAGATTTATCTCTGTTCAATCTTTTCAGCTTAGAAATATCTCCAAAGAAGACAACCATCCGACGATCCGCTGCTTTCGCCGTCAAATCCAAGCTGGATCCACCCATCCCTACTCCATCACCAGCTCCTCGCCCCCCTCCGTCGACGGCCACGGTGGATTCGAAGTAGTTCAACCTACTGATACAGTAGATTCGAGGCCTCACCAAAATGGTGCAGGCCATGTAGCAACTCCGGACGGTGGCTCCATAGAAAAACCCCCCGTAAGGGTGTTAAGAATAGGTTCCGAAGAGGCATACTTGGGTTAGCAGACCCGTCACTCCTTAGAAGAAAAAATAGAGAGCTGAAGAACCTTATTCTGACCATGATTCCTCTCTAGAAGAAATCTTCTCCATCTACAATCAGAAGTCTTCCAGGATCTACGATCAAGATGATGTTCTCAATCAGAAATTGCAAAAAATGAATCGACGGATTAAGAAACTCTGCCAGGCTTCCTTCTCTCATGATAATGATATCTGCATCGATTCTTCTCTCTCATCAAATCATGTAGAAGCCGATCCTGTCGAACTTCAAGCTTCCATAATTCGAAAGCTACGATGGAACCTCTGATCCGGTCGATCACTTGAAGATCTTTCAGACCATGATGCTGCTTTATAGCGCATCAGACGCCAGTTTGTGCCGAGCTTTTTCATTTATGCAATAAGAAATTGATACTCGATGCTGAGATCGGATACGATCTTCTCTTTCGATCAGATGAGCCATCAATTCGTAGCTCACTTCGTCAGCAGCCGACATCCTCGATGAGGCTCAAATTTTCTCATCCATATCAAGCAGAAAGAGAGAGAATCCATCCAGACTTATGTCAATCGCTTCAATGCCGCTGCCTTTGAGATCCAAAATCTAGATCAGTCTATTGCCATGGCCGTGCTGAAGGGTGGTCTTTAAAAGAATGATATGTTGTTCTCTCTAGAGAAGAAGTATCTTAAGAATTTTATCGATCTGCTAGCTCGAGCTGAAGGATATGCCCGAGTTGAAGAAGTCTTCAAGTTGAAGGATGAGAAAATCGTAGGAGAGCAGCAGGCGGGCAAATCTAGCAAGCCCATAGTTGAAGAAAAGTCGAACGAAGTTCGATCGCGCTTTCGGACTCTCCCCGAGCGCAAGCATGCCCAAATTTTTCGAGCTCATCATCGAAGAAATCCTGATAGAAAGGTGCGAAGAAGCTCTCCCCCTAGAAGATTCCACAACTATGCCTCCCTCAATGCTCCAAAAATATAAGTACTGATGGAGATCAAGGAGCAATTATCAAGATCGAAGAGGATGCGCACTCATCCGGACAAGCACAATCCTAACAAATACTGTCTCTACCATCATGACCATGATCATGATACTGAGGAAAACATTCAGCTCCAAGATGGGATCGAGGAGCTTATCAGATGAGGTTGGCTCAATCGATTTCTACAACGTCGGTCCGAAGGAAGAAAGGATCGACCAAGAGCACTGCCATAGTCAGAACCGTCAAGGAGGAAGGAGCAACAGAAAGATCGATCATCTCTCGGCATCATCAACACTATCTTTAGGGAACTTCGACAAGAGGAGGCCAGCGGATCTAAAGGATCGATGAAGAGATAGAGGACTGAAGAATCCATAGCCTTCACTAAAGCAGACGCACAGAAAGTTCAGTTCTCACATAACGATGTGGTTATAATTGCTTTAAATATTGCAGACTATGATGTACGTCGTATTCTTATTGATAATGAAAGTTCGGCCGATATCTTATTTTATGATGCTTTCTCTAAGGTGTTTATACTTAATAGTCGGCTTGGACCAATGAACTCCCTATTGATAGGCTTCACTGACGATGCGGTATCAGTTGAAGGTGTAATAACTTTGATTATGGCTGTAGGACAATATCCAAGATAGTCCAGGGCACGGGTGGACTTTCTGATAGTAAGAGCTCCATCGACTTACAATGCAATTCTTGGTCGACCTAGTCTAAACGTACTTCGAACAGTAGTATCGACATATTACTTAAAAATGAAGTTTTCAATAAGTTATGAGATCGAAAAGTCAGAGGAAATCAAGCCCTAGCAAGGCATTGCTATTCAATTGCCTTATAGAGGGGCAAGTGATCAGATCCTTATTCGATTGACGGGCTAGATGTCCGTGATGATCTAACAGAAGAGTGGGGTGAGCCTATGGAAGACCTTGCTTTCGTCCCACTAAATGATGAAAATGTGGAGCATACGGTGCATATCAGCTCCAACCAAGCAAGAGAAGTACGAGAGTGGCTTGTCGAATTTTTATGAAGGAATGCGGATGTTTTTGCTTGAATCCCCGACGACATGCCCAGGATAGATGCCGAGGTCATGAAACATCATCTGGCTGTTGATCCTAAACATTGGCTAGTGAAAGAGAAGATGCGCAGCCATGCTCCAGAAAGATAGAAAGCAATTACAGAGGAAGTCGACAAGCTCCTCAAAGCCGGATTCATCCGAAAAGTCAACTATCCAAACTGGATCTCCAACATCGTGCTCATTAAAAAGGTGAACGGTAAGTGGAGAATGTGCATAGACTTCAAAAAGTTGAACAAAGCCTGCCCAAAAGATAGCTAGCTCCTACCCAAGATTGATCAACTGGTGGATGCGATCTTGGGTCACGAGCTTTTCACCTTCATAGATGCCTTTTTCGGCTATAACCAAATCCGAATGGCACCAGAGGATGAGAAAAAGATCATTTTTATTATTGATCATAGTCTTTATTATTACAGGGTTATACCTTTTGGACTCAAAAATATGGGAGCAACATACCAGCACCTGATCAACAAAATCTTCAAGGGATAGATCAATCGCAACATGGGGGTATATGTAGACGAGATGTTTATCAAGAGCCGAGCTTCAATAAATCACATTACCGACCTTGAAGAGACCTTCAGTGCTCTTAGGAGATACAAGATGAAGCTAAACTCAATCAAGTGCACCTTCGGTATAACTTCGAAAAAGTTTTTGAAATTCATGAGGTCGAAATGCGAAATCGAAACAAATTCGAAAAGGATTCGGACTATTCAAGAGATGACTGCTTCAAAATCAATCAAAAAAATTCAATGCCTGATCGAAAAGATGGCAGCCCTGAATCACTTCATCTCAAGATCGGTCGAACGATGCATGTTCTTCTTTCAGGTCTTAAAGCAGCCAAAGAACTTCTGCTCGACCACCTGAAGGAAAAATCTTATTTTTCAGACCAGGTTCGTTCAGATCTGATCAGATCAAGAGATATATTTTAAAAATTTTTCTCTTTGATCTAGATCAGATCTAAGATATTTTAGATCTAATTATTATTATTTTAAAAATTAAAATAAAATTAGATAAATTAAATTAGATTTAATTTATCTTGAAGTGGGTAATCCTATTATCCGTTGATGATCCTATAAGCAGCGGAAGATTCTAGATCTAGCCACGCAAGTGCCAGATCTCTATCGATATCCACTCGAATTGGATTCGAAGATCCTCTTCTTCTCTATCACATCTTCAAAAATCAGATCTGGATCTGATCTAGAGGATCTTCAAAACTCCTTTCGAAGATCAGCAGTCGTCCTATGCAGCAGTGCAGCCTTCTAGCTTTCAGTCGCCTTTCTTTGATCTTGATCGCACCAACCAAGCTCCAAAACTCTTTTGGACGTGGAGAGGAGAGGAAGAAGGTGGGTTTGGCATGGAGGAAGAGGGGAGAGGCAGCCTTAGGGCATGGAGAATTATGATTCAATCATCCTTTGAGTTGGGCGCAGGGTCTTATTTATAGACTGTCTGTGATCCAACTTCTCTTCTTCTCAACCAATCACAACTCTTTGTGAAATCAGATCTAAATCTGATTGGTGGGAATAGAGTCCCCTGGATTCCTCCTTAGAGGGTGCCTAAGATTAGTCAAAGTTGGTTCTTAGGAGAACTCTACTTGGAATTCAAAAGGGAGATGGAGTCTCTGTCCAACAGGGACTCCTGGGCGCCTCCAGCTTGGGCACACGCCCAGGGTGGTGTGTGCCCTCTTCCTTGTCAGGTTCTAATAGGGAGACAGGTCCCCACCAACTCTCCAATAGGTGCATGACACGTGGACAGAAGTCAAAGTGTCAATGGTCAATATTTGATCAGTCAAAGGTAGACTTTTGACCAAAGTCAAAGAATGAAAAATGGTAGATGACCAAAAATGGCAGGTAATGTCTTGCAAAATAAGACAATCTTTTCTGACTTGGACAATCTCTAGTTAGACCATATGAAGGCCTCTGATTAAGCACAAACTTCTTTAGCTCAGATAGGATAACTTATTTATGATAGTAAAAGAAGAACGTTAGGTTCAATCGAGTGCTAGCACGATTTTCTTGAACCTAATTGAATCTCATTCAGATCAATTGAACTAGATCAGTTTCAATTGATGATCACCAGATTCAAAATCCTTGTTTTTGTGTAATCCAGTTAGGATTCAGTTCTGTATGGATAATGGGATATGTCATGATCTCTATCATTGACATCATCGAAACTTCTTTTCGATGGATCAGAACTCTTCTGATTCGAACAGCTAGAATGATCGATCATCTAAATCATTCTAATTGCTCCCAAAATCCATCAGTGACACCTAGCAGTATATGGTGGCAACCCATCAGAGCTGAATGCGAACCTCTTGGTGCAGCTACCTTGTGTGATTAAGTTCTTCTATCTTGAGCTCCGATCAGATTAGGGTTAAGGTGAACTCGTCAAACCCTAGTTTCTTTGTCATATGATGTAATCATTCGATTCGAGTCCGATGTGAAAATCTAAATAGAAACTCTTTCTATTATTTCACTCTGCCATGGCCATGGACTTCTGGACTTGATTCTCATGATCATCATAGGGCTGCTCCTCTACCACCGAGGTAGATAGATTCCATCTTGATGCAATCCAGTTCCTACAATGAACATGCTATAGCCAACATACACCTCAGGATTCCATATGGCTAGGAGATCGAGTAATGGTGTAGTCAAACTATAACACCCTCAAGGTGAACTGCCGATGCACCTCAGGTCAAAGAACCAGACACACTACTGCAGCATCGAGTCAGTCATTGACGAGAAGGTAGACTCCCTAATGACTACTCGAGGTGGTCACGCTCAGTGCCCTCGTTCTCTAACGAGTACCTGTACTCTCGCTCCGGTGTCTCCACACCGTAGACTCAAGACTCATCTACTAAAGAGAAGCGATTGTACACCAACCTTTCGGATCAATCACCATCCTCGTGATGATCCTATGGTCGGGAGCATTTTATGAGTTAATAATGATTATTCATGTCTTAAATTTTCAACTCTTGAAAATATGAATTATCATTATCATTAACTCAAAGGATGTATCACAGACACTAAATACACATATGTGATAGAAAATAATCTATTTTATTGATATTAGTCAAAATTATAATTTTGCCCTTAGAAGTGTATTACAAGTGTCAGCCAATTCTGGCTTCTAGGGCACATATATCTAACAATCTTTCACTTGTCCTAAAGTCAATTGGCTATAAGTCTAAGTTCCATCTTCTTAAGGTGGGCTTCGATCTTCTGCTGGCCCAACGCTTTGTAAGTGGGTCTGCCACATTATCTGTGGAGTTGACTCTCTTGACCTCGACATAATCCTTCTCGAGGTAATCACGGATGAGGTGGTATCGCCGCTCAATATGCTTAGATTTCTGGTAAGACCTTGGCTCCTTAGCAAGGGCTATGGCGCCATTGTTATCGCAGTATAGAGGAATGACATCTAATGGTATTACTCTGATTTCTGCAGTAAACTTCTTGTACCAGAATGCTTCCTTCATAGCCTCTAATGTAGCGATATATTCTGCTTCCATGGTAGAATCTGTTATCACCGTTTACTTAGAACTCTTCCAGCTGATAGCACCACCATTACACACAAACAGATTTCCAGATGTCGACTTTCGATCATCTATATCGGACATGAAATCTGAGTCTGTGTATTCCTGGACTTGGAGTTCTCCGTTATCAAAGACCAACATCATATCCTTAGTTCTTCTCAAGTACTTAAGGATACATTTTACAGAAGTTCAATGTTCTTCATCTGAATTTGACTGATATCTGCTTGTGACACTCACAGCATGGGCTATATCAGGTCGTGTACATAGCATGGCATACATGAGGCTCCCTATTGCAGAAGCATAAGGGATCTTGCTCATGTGTTCTATTTCCTCAGGTGTGCTAGGGCACATCTTCTTGGAAAGATGAATACCATGTCTGAAGGGTATTAATCCCCTCTTAGAGTTTTTCATACTAAATCTCTTTAGTACTTTCTCTATGTACATCTTCTATGAAAGTCCTAGCATCCTATTCGGTCTATCCCTATAGACCTTAATTCCTAGAATAAAGGATGCTTCGCCTAGGTCTTTCATGAAGAATTTCTTGGACAACCATAATTTGACTGTTGTCATCATGGGAATATCATTCCCAATAAGGAGGATGTCATCCACGTACAATACGAGGAAGACAACAGCGCTCCCACTGATCTTTTTGAAAACACACGGTTCCTCTTCATTTTTGATGAAACCAAATATTTTGATCACATCATTGAAATGGATGTTCCAGCTCCGAGATGCTTGCTTAAGTCCATATATGGACCTTTGCAGCTTGCAAACTTTGTGATCAGTATCACTGGATGTGAAATCTGACGGCTGTTCCATATAGATATCTTCCTCAAGATATCCGTTCAAGAATGCCGTTTTCACGTCCATTTGCCATATTTCATAATCGAAATAGACTGCAACGGCAAGCAATGTGCGGATGGACTTTAACATAGCCATTGAGGAAAAGGTATCCTGATAGTCAATGACTTCGCGTTGACTATAACCTTTTGCCACTAGTCTAGCCTTGAATGTCTCCATATTTCCATCTGCACCAATCTTTCTCTTAAAGATCTATTTACACCCAATAGGTACTGTTGGGGATAAATACCGCTCCTGCCGAAGCCCGGCCCGACGCTCAGCCTAATGTACCCAGTAGCCGCAGAAGAGCTCCGATAGACGGGCTTCAGCCGAACTTCCAGCGGTCGAGCTTCTTCCAGCAGGCCGAACTGGTCAGCTTTCGAACTTCTTCCGGACTCCCAACATCGGGACCGAACTTCCTGGGCGGTCGAACTCTCTCGGACTCCCCACGGCCAAACTCCTTCGGACTCCCCACGGCCGAACTCCCTCGGACTCCCCACGGCCGAACTTCTTCGGACCGACTCCAAGCGGTCGAGCTTCAACGAAGTCCTCTCAGCGGACTAGCCTTAGCCGAACCAATCAGCAACCGGAGTCCTTCAACCAGGCCTCAGCCAAGCTTCTTCGGGCCTCTCAGCGGTCAAACTCCTCGGCAATCGTCCCTCGGCCGAACTCTATAGATGGCCGACCCTTCAGTCAGCCGAACTCCCCCTGCCTTTCCTTCTGTCGGGCTCTCCTACGAGATGAATTATCACCATCAGTCTGCGATAGATGACGAAACCAGACGACATGGCTACAACCTCTGGCAACGCCACTCCCCGACGATGCCTTCCTTTCCGTACCGAACTCCATGCGGCCCATGACTTGTCAGTATGGCCGTCACCGACCGTCTGACAACGCCATCCTCTCCGTACCAAACTCCATGCGACGGTATGGCTGTCGCCATCAACTAAGCTCCGCCTATAAAGGACCCTCCAGATACGCCAAGGCTAAGCTCTCTGACCTCTAATCTCTCTGAGCTCTCCTCTTCTCTAAGCTCCGAAACTCATTCCGAGCACTCCATTCCTGTTGGCTGAAAATTGACTTGACCGTCGGAGGGTCCTAACGGGGCCACCCCCCACTGGCTCTGGACGGAACTTCATTTTGCAGGTCCCCGACGGCGACCTCGACGGCCCCCACTCCGGCAACCTCCGACGATGATCAGTTTCTGCACCAACAGATTGGCGCTAGAGGAAGGGCCTACTGGCAAAGATTCCCCTCTTAAAAGAAGCCAGTGTGCCTCTGTTCTTAAAGGAGTGCTTGAGAAATCTCTCTTCCTCTTAATTCAAATTCTCTTCCAACGAAAAAAGATGCCCCCCAGGAGAGCCTCTACCCGGAGATCGACGGCCTCCGCAGCCCGATCCCGTTCGAGTCCGTCTGCTCCTGCTCCAGCCCTGGTGACCCAGGCTCGTTCTGCAGCCCGGCGATTGGCAGCCTCTACGGCCCGATCCCATCCGGGTCCATCCACTACTGCTCCAGCCCCGGTGGTCCAGGATCGGTCTATGGCCGCGGTGGACGCTGAACAGTTCAACCTGCTCATCCAGCAGGTTCGTGGCCTCACTGAGGCAGTTCAGGCGGTGCAGGCCATGCACCAGCAGGCCGCCGTACCAGTTCAACCAGCGCAGGATTCTTCAGAGCCGTGTGGTCCAGTCCAGAGGCAATCGACATGGGCTACTCGACCTCCAATCCCCAAAAAAGGAAGGCAACGGAAGGGGAGCCCTTGTTCGAACCGCAGCTCGTCCGAGGGAGAAGCTTTGCACCCATTCAGCAGGAAGACAGACCGTGAAGATCTTCTGGATCGAAGGCTCTTAGAAATAAGCCGACGAATCGAAGAACTCCGCCACGCTCCCTCCTCATACGGTAACGAGATCCGAACCGACCCTTCTTTCTCATAGAAAATCATGCGGGAACCAATCCTGCTGAACTTCAAGCTCCCACAGTTCGAGAGCTATAATGGGACCACCGACCCAGTCAACCACTTGGAAGCCTTCCGGACGACGATGCTGTTCCATGGAGTGCCAGACGCCATCCTGTGCCGGGCTTTCCCCTCTACCCTTAAAGGAGCCGCTAGGAACTGGTACTCGGCGCTCAAGCCGAATACCATCCTATCGTTCGATCAAATGAGTCAATAATTCACGGCCCATTTCATCAGTAGTCGGCGCCCATGCCGAAGTTCGGACTTCCTAATGGCCATTAGGCAGAAAGAGGGGGAATCCATCCGGGCTTTCATTTTTTGGTTCAATACTGCTGCGCTAGAGGTCCGGGACGTGGACCAGTCGGACGCCATGGCCGCTCTCAAAAGCGGCCTTCAGAAGAACGATCTATTATTCTCCCTGGAAAAGAAGCCTCTCAGGGACTTTGCCGACATGCTGGCTCGGGCCAAAAATTATGCCCAGACAGAGGAGGCTTTCGAGGCCAAGGATGGCGAAGTCAGGCAGAGGAGGCTTTCGAGGCCAAGGATGGTGAAGTCAGCAGCAAGGGCAGAGGAGGCTTTCGAGGCCAAGGACAGCGAAGTCAGCAGCAAGCGGCTAATCGACAGGCTAGATAGATCCACCGAAGAAAGAAAGCGGATTGAAGCTCGGCCACATTTCCGAACTCCCCTTCGAAGCTTATCGTCGGAATGAAGTTCGACGGAAGGAGGCTTTCAAGGCCAAGGACGGCGAAGTCAGCAGCAAGCGGCTAATCGGCAGGCTAGATAGATCCACCGAAGAAAGAAAGCGGACTGAAGCTCGGCCACGTTTTCGAACTCCCCTTCGAAGCTTATCGTCGGAATGAAGTTCGGCGGAAGAAGGCTTTCGAGGCCAAGGACGACGAAGTCGGTAGCAAGCGGCTAATCGGCAGGCTAGATAGATTTGTCGAAGAAAGGAAGCGGACTGAAGCTCGGCCACGTTTGCAAACTCCCCTTCGAAGCTTATCGTCGGAATGAAGTTCGGCGGAAGCGAAGCCGAACTCCCACGGAAGATCATCAATGAAGTTCGGCGGAAGCGAAGCCGAACTCCCCCTTCGAAGCTCATCGCTCAGGATGAGCCGAACCCCCCATCTCGAAAGGTTTTGCATGGAGGCGGGATGAAGTTCGGCCGCATCCAAGGAGGTGGAGTGAAGTTCGGAAACGTCCACAACCTCCCAGCGTAAGGAAAGCCGAACTCCACCTCGAAGCAAAGCCGAACTTCCCTTTGAGGCTCCTCATCCGAGTAAAGTTCGACGCAAGCGAGCGCGGATGAAGTTCGGCACAGACGAAGGCGGAGGAAAGTTCTCCCGCGGAATGAAGTTTGGTGGAAGGCCGAACTCCTCAGGTCATCATCAAAATGAAGTTCGGCAAGGCCGAACTCTCCCTTTAAATCTTATCAATGAAGTTCGACGCAAGTGAGGCCGAACTCCACCATCATAGTAAAGTTCGGTGCAAGTAGTGGCGGAACGAAGTTCTCCCGCAAATGAAGTTCGGCATAGAGGAGGCCGAACTCCGCAGCAGATCACCCCAAATGAAGTTCGACCGCGCTCGAGACCGCCCCAGGGGCGATCGAGGCCGAACTCTCCCTCGAGTACGTCGCTGCAACAAATTCACTGAAGGTACAATGAAATTCGGGCAAGCAAAGCCGACCCCCTCCCTACGAGCAAGGAAGTCCGAACAAAGAAGCATGAAGTTCTCCTACGAAAAGTTTTGCGGGAAAGTGGAATGAAGCTCCGCGCAGGCGAAGCCCGAACTTCTCAAGCTCACTACAAAGGAAGCCCCGATAGAAGGGTGCGAAGAAATCCTCCTCCTAAAAAGTTCCGCAACTACGTCCCGCTCCTCTAACTCGGATTCTCGGCGGAGTTAAGAACCAGCCGCCAAGACCTGAAGAACTACGACCTCCCCAAACATGCGTGATCGAAGCAAGTAAAGCCCCTACCATCGCAACCACGGCCACGACATTAAGGAATACGTTCAGCTTCAAGACGAGATTGAAGAGCTCGTCAAAATGGGATGACGGGATAAATTTCTCCGACGCCAGTCTGAAGCAGGAGAAGATCGGCTAAAGACGTTGCCGTAACTAGAAAAGACAAGAAGGTTGGCTGCCTTGCGGCGTCATCAACGCCACCCCGGGGAGGAGCTAGGAGCTAGCTACATCGGCGATTCGTCGTTTCCCAATGACAAAGTCAAGAGAAGCATGCTCCGAATTAAGGAGGCCAGCGTGTGATAGAGGAGGTCATCTGGATGGGACTCGCTGCCCGAGAGAACTCAGAGGAACAACACCCCGACGACCCTCAAACGGAAATGGAAGAAGCAAGCGAAAATAGCCCGTTAGGAACAGGAGGAGAACCTCGTCCTAGCGTGAGCAAAGTCGAAGGCCCCATCCACAAAGAACGGGATGGGGGGAGAAGCACGGACGACGGTCCAAAGGTGCCCCCACAGTCGGTTAGGAATAGGAGGAGAACCTCATCCTAGCGTGAGCAAGGTCGGAGGCCCGTTCGCAAAGGACGGGATGGGGGGAGAGGCGAGGACGATGGTCCCCATGTGCCCCCACAGCCCGTTGGGAATAGGAGGAGAACCTCATCCTAACGCGAGCAAAGTCGAAGGCCTCGTTCACCTAAAACGAGATGGGGGAGAGGCGAGGACGACGGTCCCCATGTGCCCCCACAGCCCGTTGGGAACAGGAGGAGAACCTCGTCCTAACGCGAGCAAGGTCGAAGGCCTCGTTCACCTAAAATGAGATGGGGGGAGAGGCGAGGACGACGGTCCCCATGTGCCCCCACAGCCCATTGGGAACAGGAGGAGAACCTCGTCCTAACGCGAGCAAGGTCGAAGGCCTCGTTCACCTAAAACGAGATGGGGGGAGAGGCGAGGACGACGGTCCCCATGTGCCCCCACAGCCCGTTGGGAACAGGAGGAGAACCTCGTCCTAACGCGAGCAAGGTCGAAGGCCTCGTTCACCTAAAACGAGATGGGGGGAGAGGCGAGGACGACGGTCCCCATGTGCCCCCACAGCCCGTTGGGAACAGGAGGAGAACCTCGTCCTAACGCGAGCAAGGTCGAAGGCCTCGTTCACCTAAAATGAGATGGGGGGAGAGGCGAGGACGACGGTCCCCATGTGCCCCCACAGCCCATTAGGAACAGGAGGGGAACCCCGTCCTGACGTGAGCAAGATCCGAGACCGAGCCTCAAAGTCTACGGCAAGCTCCGCTGCAGGAGATGAGATCGCCCCCGAGCGACCGCGACAACCTCGGCCGCGGAAGAGGAGGTCTCCCCCGAGTCAACTTCAGCTGATGGAGACAATGTCACCCCCGAGGAGCTCAACTCCGACCTCGACCACAGGAGGCGAGATTTACTTCGGCTTCAACATCAGCTTCATCGACTTTAGCTGGGAACGAGTTCCATTCCAACTCCAAACATCAATTGGAGATGAGGTCTCCCCCAAGCCTCAGCTTCAACTTCAGCGTCAACCTTGGCTGGAGAAGAGACCTCCCCCGAGCTTCAGCCGCGACAAACGCGGGGCCTGGAAGAAGACTTCGGCAGTCGCCCATTTTGGTACTCCCTTCCTTCGAATTTCGAACTCGGGAGTGGGGGGACTACTGTTGGGGATAAATCCCGCTCCTGCCGAAGCCCGGCCCGACGCTCAGCCTAATGTAACCAGTAGCCGCAGAAGAGCTTCGGCAGACGGGCTTCAGCCGAACTCCCAGCGGTCGAGCTTCTTCCAGCAGGCCGAACTGGTCAGCTTCTTTCGAGCTTCTTCCGGACTCCCAGCGTCGAGACCGAACTTCCTGGGTGGCCGAACTCCTTCGGACTCCCCACGGCCGAACTCCCTCGGACTCCCTAAGGCCGAACTCCCTCGGACTCCCCACGGCCGAACTCCTTCGGACCGACTCCAAGCGGCCGAGCTTCAACGAAGTCCTCTCAGCGGCCGAACTCCTCAGCGGACGAGCCTTAGCCGAACCAACCAGCAACCGGAGTCCTTCAACCGGGCCTCAGCCGAGCTTCTTCGGGCCTCTCAGCGGTCGAACTCCTCGGCAATCGTCCCTCGGCCGAACTCTACAGATGGCCGACCCTTCAGTCAGCCGAACTCCCCCTGCCTTCCCTTCTGTCGGGCTCTCCTACGAGATGAATTATCACCATCAGTCTGTGACAGGCGACGAAACCAGACGACATGGCTACAACCTCTGGCAACGCCACTCCCCGACGACGCCTTCCTCTCCGTATCGAACTCCATGCGGCCCATGACTTGTCAGTATGGCCATCACCGACCGCCTGATGATGCCATCCTCTCCGTACCGAACTCCATGCGACGGTATGGCTGTCGCCATCAACTAAGCTCCGCCTACAAAGGACCCTCCAGATATGCCAAGGCTAAGCTCTCTGACCTCTAATCTCTCTGAGCTCTCCTCTTCTCTAAGCTTCGGAACTCATTCCGAGCACTCCATTCCTGTTGGCTGAAAACTGACTTGACCGTCGGAGGGTCCTGACGGAGCCACCCCCCATCGGCTCCGGACGGGACTTCGTTTTGCAGGTCTCCAACGGCGACCTCGGCGGCCCCTACTCCGGCAACCCCGGCGACGACCAGTTTCTGCACCAACAGGTACTATATCTTCTGGTAGATCTACCAAGGTCCAGACTTGGTTTGAGTGCATCGAGTCAATTTTTGACTGCATTGCCTCTAGCCATTTCTCAGAGTCGATATCTGATATCGTCTCGTTGTAGGTTTTGGGATCATCACCATGAGCACCATTGCCTACGAGAAATGTTTCCTCTACTTTCTCTGAAATAATACCTAAGTATCTTTCAGGAGGATGGAAAACTCTTTCCGATCTACGAGATGGAGGAGGTAGTGTTCTTATTGGCTCAACCTGATTTGGTTCCAATTGGTCCTTAGCTCGTTGTACTTATGAGACTTTCTCATCAAACATGATCTATCTTTCAATGCCGTTATCTTGAATAAACTATTTTTCAAGAAAGATGGCATGTCGACTCATAATTACATTGTGGTCTTCTGAAATGTAGAAATAGTATCCTAATGACTCTTTAGGATATCCTATGAATCGAGCTCTAAAGGATCTAAACTCTAACTTGTCTGCTTGTTGTTTTTTGACATGAGCCGGACAACCCCAAATTCTGAGATGACTCAGACTTGATTTCTTACCGTGCCATATCTCATACGGTATGATAGGAACGGTCTTAGAGGGAATCCTATTCAGTAGATAAATTAAAGTTAATAATAAATATTCCTAAAGAAAATCAGGAAGGTCTGTGAAGCTCATCATGGATCGAACCATATCTAATAGAATTCGATTTCTCCGTTCTGAAATTCCGTTGAGTTGAGATGTTCCTAGTGGAGTCCATTGAGAGACTACCATTTTTCTTAAGATAGTCTAGAAATTTTCGTCTAAGGTATTCACCTCCTCGATCTGATCGAAGAATCTTAATGAATTTTTCAGTTTGTTTTTCTACTTCATGTCTGAATTCTTTGAACTTTTTAAAAGCTTCAGACTTGTGTCTCATAAGATACACATACCCATACCTGGATAGATCATCGATAAAGATAATGAAGTAGACAAAATTGCCTCTAGCTGGTACATCAAATGGGCCGCACACATCAGTATGTACTAGGATAAGAAGATCTGTGGCCCTCTCCCCATGTCCAATAAAAGGGAGTTTGGTCATTTTGCCTTGAAGGCAGGATTCACAAGTTGGATATGACTCGGAAGACAATGGACTCAATAGCCCATTTTTCTCCAATTTGTTGATCCTATCTTCTGCTATATGACCTAATCTTAGGTGCCATAGATATCTATCGTTTGGACTATCCCTAGGTCATTTGGCATTCACGTTTTGCTCGACAGTTAGAACAGGTACATCAATATGTAGCTGATAAAAATCATTAATAAGAAAATCATTTTTAATTTTATTTCTTTCATAAAGAATGTTACAATGGTCATTAAAGAAGGTAATCACATAGCCTTCTTATGCTAAGCATGAAACAGAAATCAAATTCCTGCTAGCTGCAGGCATATAATAACAGTCTTTCAAAACTAAGTCTAAACCAGATGATAATCGAAGAGAATATATTCCCATGGCTACTGCAGCAACTCTTACTCCATTACCGACGCACAGGATCATATCTCCATCCCTCAATCTCTTACTATCCTTAAGATCCTGCATGGAAGTGCACAGATGAGCACTAGAACCAGAGTCAAGCATCCAACTGGATGCAGAAGAAATCGTAAGGTTAGACTCAATAACGAGCATACCTCCAGAAGGATCTTTCTTCTTATTTTTCAGGGTGGCCAGATAAGTAGGGCAGTTTCGCTTCCAATGGCCATCGCTGTTGCAATGGAAATACTTTCCTTTGACATCGGCCTTTTTCTTCGGCTCTACCTTCTTCTTCTTTATTCCTTCCACCTTCTGCTTTTTCGCAGACTTCTTTTTCTTTCCATAAGACTTTCTTTTGAAAGAAGTTCGTTCCATAGCAAGAACTGAGCCTTTAGAACCTTTCATAGAAAGCTCAGCGGTAACCAGCATATTCATTAATTCGACCAAAAAATTTTAAAGTTTATGCATGTGGTAATTCATGATGAATTGCCCATATGCATCAGTCAAAGATTGCAGAGTAATATCGTTCTGCAGGTCCAAGTCTAACTTCACACCGAGCTTCTCAAGCTCTTTCATGTCCTTGATCATTGTCAGACAGTGATCTTGGACTGACTGCCCATCACGCATCTTAGCCTTAAAAAGTCATTTCGTGACTTGATATTTGGCTGTGCGACTCTGTTCACCAAACATCTCCTATAGGTGAGCCAACATTTGGCGAGCAGTCTCGATATCTTCATATTGGCGCTGGAGCTCATCAGACATCGAGCCCAACATGTAATATCTTGCCTTATTATCTTCGTCTATCCATTTCTTCAGAGATGCTCTCTGTTCAATAGATGGACGCGCCGGTAAGATGGGAGGGTTCTAGTCCAAAATATAGGTTAACTTCTCGGAACCCAAAATAATTTTATAGTTTCTGAGCCAATCTTTATAATTGGATCCAGTCAGTCTGTGTGTGTCCAGGATACGTGCTAATGGATTGGATGCAGACATTTTTCTGTAGAGAGTCAAAGATTCTAGTTAGATACTGTAATTATGACTTGACCAATTTGTTTAGAAATTTTATTTTAAAATAAATCAGCTCCCACTATTTTTTTGGATCCCTACACTCCCTCTGTAGAGATGCAAAAATCTTCATGATTAATGATTTCTAGTGGATGGTGCGGTCTCACCAACTTACTCATCACCTCACCTAACAATTATTGGTGATGGATTAGCCAATGAGTGAACAACTCTTGTTCAATGATTCTCTAATCATGGTGCACCCAAACTTGATTTCTAATTCATGAATCTCACCATATCCGAAATATTGATCCACTCCTTAGTTAAGTCAGACCCACCATTTGCATAGACTGGGTTTCTAATTGAGTCTCTCACCGCATCCAGAATATTGAGCCTAACTCATCCTCCAGTCCATAGCATCCAATGCCTAATAGACATGGTTGCATCTTTCCGATGCAACTGAGCCACTGTATCCAGTCGAGAACAATCAATCCCGAGAAGGGCCCGCACATTTACAATGGTGGAAGACCTCAGACTTAATCTTTTCTTAGGGAGAATTAATTCAGATCTCATTAAACTAGACTTGTCATAGTCATAACAATTATGACTAACCTAGTGGCATGGGTTAGCTCGGATTATTGACCACCTCAGATCAGAACTGTGTCAATAAATATGGTCAGGTAAGTGAGATCGGTGGAAGAAATATGCCATTAACTCGTACAAGAATGCATTCAAATCGAGTAGCTTCCAATTAAAAACTAGTCGGTCGTATGTGCCAAACTTACCTTAGACACCAAATTATTGAGCCAGAACCAATTGAATTAGCCTACAATCTAGACTCTAACCTCTGAGTCTAATTAGGTCTTGCTTGATCATGACTCGATCTTGACCCAGACTTAATCCTATTAGGCTGGTCAATTTAAGCATTGTTGATCCCATCTAACCAACTCTTGATTCGATTTGATCAATCACTTAGACCTAATTGAGCTATCCAAGCCCGAACCAAATATTATGAATATGTCTTAGATCTAAAATTCTCAATTTTAGACCTAATTGATATTTTATAATCTTAATTTTTAATTAAGTAGGGTTCATAAACAAAATATGCATAATAAATTTTAGAATTTCAGGATCTAGAGTTTTGCAGAAAGTAAGTTTTAGGTTTCAAAGAGGACGAACCACGCAGCACCCCTACAACGTCATAAGAACATCCATCGAATGAAAAGAAAGCTTCCTTCTTCGTTCTTATGATCGGATGGCCAAGAGGAACCCTTAATCAGGAACATGCAATACTACAAAACAGTTTTAGATCTATAATATATATATATATAAATTAGATCTAATCATGCATATTTTGCATACATCTCATGTATCGAATCATGCATATTTTTCAAATCTAAAATTATCTCATAATATATATAAAAATTAGACTTAAATTGATCTAATCAAAATAAATTTTAATCTAGATAATTATGTAGAACTATTCTATAACTAGTCTAGACATGCATCAATCATATCTCATATGATATTTAAAATTAAATAATTTTTATTTAATATTTTTTAGATATTATTATAATCATTATAATATCAAAAAATAGTAAATAAATTAATCTAAAATATGATTTAATCAGATTAAATCAAAAACATGCAAGACTATTCTATAGAACTATTCTATTTTAGAACTAGTCATGCATATTTTCTAATCTTAGATTCAAATCATTTAATTTTAATTTTTTCTAATTTCAGATCTGATTACATCTCATGTAATATCTAAAATTATTTATTTTTTAATTAAAATAAATTTAAAATCAGATCTAAATACTTTAGAACCTAGGCTCTGATATCAGTTGAAGGAAAAATTTTATTTTCCGGATCAGGTTTGTTCAGATCTGATCAGATCAAGAGATATATTTTAAAATTTTTTTCTTTAATCTAGATCAGATCTAAAATATTTTAGATCTAATTATTATTATTTTAAAAATTAAAATAAAATTAGATAAATTAAATTAGATTTAATTTACCTTGAAGTGGATAATCCTATTACCCGTTGATGATCCTGTAAGCAGCGGAAGGTTCTGGATCTAGCCATGCAAGTGCCTGGCCTTTATCAGTATCCACTTGGGCTAAATCTGGAGATCCTCTTCTTCTCTATCACGTCTCCAAAAATCAGATTTGGATCTGATCTGGAGGATCTTCAAAACTCCTTTCGAAGATCAGCAGTCGTCCTATGCAGCAGTGCAGCCTTCTAGCTTTCAGTCGCCTTTCTTTGATCTTGATCGCACCAACCAAGCTCCAAAACTTTTTTGGACGTGGAGAGGAGAGGAAGAAGGTGGGTTTGGCATGGAGGAAGAGGGGAGAGGCAGCCTTGGGGCGTGGAGAATTATGATTCAATCATCCTTTGAGTTGGGCGCAGGGTCTTATTTAGAGACTGTCTGTGATCCAACTTCTCTTCTTCCCAATCAATCACAACTCTTTGTGAAATTAGATTTAAATCTGATTGGTGAGAATAGAGTCCCCTGGATTCCTCCTTAGAGGGTGCCTAAGATCAGTCAAAGTTGATTCTTAGGAGAACTCTAATTGGAATCCAAAAAAGAGATGGAGTCCCTATCCAATAGGGACTCCTGGGCGCCTCCAGCTTGGGCACATGCCAAGGGTGGCGTGCGTCCTCTTCCTTGCCAGGTTCTAGTAGGGAGACAGACCCCCACCAGCTCTCCAATAGGTGCATGACACGTGGACAGAAGTCAAAGTGTCAATGGTCAACATTAACCAGTCAAAGATAGACTTTTGACCAAAGTCAAAGAACGAGAAATGGCAGGTAATGTCTTACAAAATAAGACAATCTTTTCTGAGTTGAACAACCTCTAGTCAGACCATATGAAGGCCTCTGATTGAGCACAAACTCCTTTGGCTCAGACAGGATAACTTATTTATGATAGTAAAAGAAGAACGTTAGGTTCAATCGAGTGCTAGCACGATTTTCTTGAACCTAATTGAATCTTCATTCAGATCAATTGAAAATAGATCAGTTGAATTGATGATCACCAGATTCAAACCCTTATTTGTGTAACCTAGTTAGGTTCAGTTCTATATGGTAATGGGATATGTCATGATCTCTATCATTGACATCATCGAAACTCCTTTCGATGGATCAGAACTCTTCTGATTCGAACAGCTAGAATGATCGATCATCTAAATCATTCTAATTGCTCCTAAAAACCTCCAGTGACACCTAGCAGTATATGGTGGCAACCCATCAGAACTGAATGCGAACCTCTTGGTGCAGCTACTTGTGTGATTAAGTTCTTCTATCTTGAGCCCCGATCAGATTAGGGTTAAGGTGAACTCGTCAAACCCTAGTCTCTGTCATATGATGTAATTATTCGCTTCGAGTCCCGATATGAAAATCTAAATAGAAAATCTTTTCTATTATTTCACTTTGCCATGGCCATGGACTTCGGATTGATTCTCATGTATCATCATAGGGCTGCTCCTCTACCACCGAGGTAGATAGATTCTATCTTGATGCTATCCAATTTCTACAATGAACATGCTATAGCCAACATACACCTCAAGGTTCCATATGGCTAGGAGAACCGAGTTAATGGTGTAGTCAAAACTATAACACCCTCAAGGTGAACTATTCAATGCACCTCAGACAAAGAACCAAGACACACACCAGCATCGAGTCAGTCATTGATGAGAAGGTAACTCCCTAAATGACTATCGAGGTGGTCATGTTCAGTGCCTCATCTCTAATGAGTACCTATACTCTCGCTCTGGTGTCTCCACACCGTAGATTCAAGACTCATCTACTAAAGAGAAGCGATTGTACACCAATCTTTTAGATCAATCACCATCCTCGTGATGATCCTATGGTCGGGAGCATTTTATAAGTTAACAATGATTATTCATGTCTTAAATTTTCAACTCTTGAAAATTTGAATTATCATTACCATTAACTCAAAGGATGTATCAGAGATACTAAATACACATATGTGATAGAAAATAACCCATTTTATTGATATAAGTCAAAATTATAATTTTGTCCTTAGAAATGTATTACAAGTGTTAGCCAATTTTGGCTTCTAGGGCACATATATCTAACACCACCAAATGTCAACAAGCCTTTAAAAAGCTCAAAAACTATCTTTGTTCATCTTCTCTATTAGCAAAGCCCGAATCTGAAGAGAAATTATTTTTGTACCTGGTGGTCTCTCCAACAGCCCTTGCGGTAGTCCTACTCAAAGAAGAGACGAAAATACAACGACTGATTTACTACATAAGCCGAGTCTTGAGAGACGCCGAGATCAGGTATACTAGGTTAGAAAAATTAACTTATGCTCTACTTATTGCAGTCTAGAGGCTCTGATCTTATTTTCAGGAGCACACCATAACTCTTCTTACTGATCAATCAATTAAAGCAGTCCTTCATCGAATGGATACCTCCGGAAGAATCGCAAAATGGACAATCGAACTTACAGAATTTGATATCAACTTTTAACCTCGACCATCAGTCAAAGCTCAGATATTAGCAGATTTTATAGTAGAATGCAATATTTCAGATGAAGCCAAGCTTGAACAGAATGAAACCAGTATTCTATGGTTATGGTCGGGCTCCCCTGAAGAGAGAGCCGACCTTTTTGAATATTTTTGGGCCCTATATGTGGATGGCTCATCCAATGCTTCTGGTGTGAGCGCAGGGTTGATCTTGGTTAATCCAGAGGAAGTTATCGCCGAAGATGCACTGTATTTTGAATTTTCTACGACTAATAATAGGATGGAATATGAAGCTCTGATCGCTGGATTAAAGATAGCTAAAGAGTTGAAAGCAGATCGGCTCCAAGTCTATGGTGATTCCCAACTAGTGGTCGGATAGGTTAGCAGTAGTTATGAAACTCAGGAGGAAAGTATGATAAAATATCTTAAGAAAGTGTGGAACTTAACTTTAGTCTTCAATAGTTTTAGCATCCAACAAATTTTGAGGATAGAAAATATCAGAGCCGATCTTCTCTCTAAGTTGGCCACTTTAGCCCCGATCGAACTGTCCAGGGAAGTATTTTTTGAAGTTCTAAAATGCTCATGTTCAGAGAAGTCACAGTCCGTTATGCAAGTTGAGCATGAGTCAAGTTGGATTGACCCGCTAGTTGCTTACCTCAAGGATGGAGCTCTTCCTTATGATCCGAAAGAAGCTCAAAAACTCAGAAATCAAGACTTTTGATATATTCTGTATGAAGGCAAGTTGTATAAAATATCATATTTTCTATTACTCTTGAGATGTCTCTGACCTTCAAAAGTCAACTTTGCATTATGAAAAGTGCATGAAGGAATCTATGGAAGTCATATAGGAGCCAGATCCTTATCACACAGACTACTTCGGCAGGATTACTATTAGCTGACCTTATACCATAATTCTATAGAGTATGTCAAAAAATATGACCGCTGTTAGAGAAAAACAAATATTCAAAGACAGTCAGCTTCCAAACTTGCATCCTTGAGCGCCTCATGGCCATTTCCTCAATGGAGAATGGACATAATCGAACCTTTTTCCATGGCACCTGGACAACGTAAGTTCCTCTTGGTGGTGATAGATTATTTTATAAAGTGGATCGAGACTGAACCTCTAGCGAAAATCATTGAAGCAAAAATGCAGGACTTCATCTGAAAGTTGATTGTTTGCAGATTTGGCCTACATCAGATCCTCATAATAGATAATGGGCGATAGTTTACCGAAGCAAAATTTATCAAATTTTATGAAGATTTAAACATCTTTCATCATTTTACATCAATAGCCTATCCACAGACAAACGACGAAGCTGAAGTGACTAACAGAACCTTATTATAAGGCATCAAAGTAAGACTTGAAAGAGCAAGGAGGACTTAGATGGATGAGCTTTACCACGTCCTATGGGCATACCGAACTACCTACAAGCTACCGATTGGAGAAATGTTGTTCCCTCTGGCTTTCGAAATGAAAGCAGTCATCCCAATAGAGCTCAAGCTATCGTCGGCATGGATTATAGCCTTCAGCAAGCGATATAATTCATAGGATCTCAAAACAAACCTCGATCTACTGAAGGAAAAATGAGAAGAAGTCCAAGTTCGGATGGCCGCTTATAGATGAAGAGTGGCCCATTACTATAACTCCAAAGTAAAAGGCAAAATATTCAAAATAGAGGACTTGGTACTTCGATGAGCAGTCGTTTCACAACCTTAGAACCAAAGAAAGCTCGTCCCAAATTGGAAAGGTCCTTACGAAGTCAAAAAGATCATCCGATCTGGAACTTACTACTTGAAGGAGCTTGGAGGCACCGATCTTCCATGCCCTTGAAACTTGGAGAACTTACGCATATACTATCAATAATCTCATTTCAATAAAATCTTCTTATTTTAATATCTTCGATTTTGGTGCAAAACTATGATGACAGAAAATAGCCTTTCAAGCTTTGTCATTAGACGAAGTTAGCCCCATTAGGAATAGGAGGAGAACCTCATCCTAACATTGAGCTAAAGCGAAGACCTCGATTACTTAAGTCAGGATGCAGGAAAAAGCCCCTTCAATGGCCTTTTTGTGCTCCTATAGTCCTGTTAGAATAGAGAACATCCTTCAAGCGAAGACCTCCCTTTAATGTGCCCCTATAGGAGGAGCTCATTATTAGACCTCGATTATAGTCGGGAGGAGAACCTTCATCCTAACATTAAGCTAAAGCGATGACCTCGGTACTTAAGTCGGGATGTGGAGAGAGGCTCCTTCAATGGTTCTTTTGTGCTACTATAGTCCTGTTAGAAATAAGAGAAGAACCTCGTCCTAACATTGAGCTAAAGCGAAGACCTCGGTTACTTAAGTCAGGATGCAGGAAGAGGCTCCTTCAACGGCCCTTTCGTGCTCCTATAGTCCTATTAGGAACAGGAGAAGGATCTCATCCTAACGTGAGCAAAGTCAAAGGCTATGCTATCCTAAGTTGAGAAAAAAAGGGAAGAACGGGGTCCATCCAATGGTCCCAAACGATCCCAACTAAAGCAAGAAGGAAGAAATCCTATCACCGATCTCTACACGTATTTCTCCTATAATTACTCGACCGTATGAGGCGCAAGAAGAAAAATTGCTTTTGAGTCCACAAAAAGAATCTCGGATAGGCATCCACAACAATCACATCATTAGAAGACAATACAAAGAAAAATAAAATGAAAAAAATGAAGCCGCAAGCAAGCTTCGAATTCGTGCAAAATAAAAATAACAAAAAAGGTACTATTTCATTATAAAAATAAATTCATTATAAGCAAAACATAGATCGATAAGATCGATTATACTAAAAAAAAAAAGAGAAAGGCCACCGAAATCCTAGGAAGGGTCGGACTCTTCAGACTTTGAACTGGTGGCCATTATCAAAGATTTTTTCAAAGGATTGACTTCCTCCTCGAGCTTCCTCCGTCTCATCATGTTATCGCAGAACATCCTGTCGGCTCGATTGTAATTCTCCTCTGACTCTCGCAGCCTCCTCAAGACCTCAAACTCGACCTTCGCATCCTTGGTAGCCTGACGCTCGTAAGTTAACTCGAGCTTCAGCTGCTGCACCTCAGCCTCTCCTGCACTGATCGACTCTAAGAGCTCACCAATGGTCCTCTTCAAGAAGGCGATCTTCTCGGCCTCCCTGCTTGTACCAGCCCGAAAGCCATAATCAAGTTACCACTGGAGCAGGGCTACTTCATCATTGGAAGCACGAAGCTTTTGTTCTAGCTTGGATGTCCTGTTACTCCAATCATATCGATAAGTCTCATATGTGAGCTCAGCATCATACAGCTGCTTTTGAAGTATGAAGAATCTCGTCAATCAATCCCACTCGAATTGCATCTTGTCTGAGGACAACGATGAGCTCTCCTCCAGAAGTTGAATCTTCTCCTTCGCCATCTTGAGTTGAGTCTCGAGGGAGCCGATCATCATCATTAGTGTCCAGGACTTGTCGCTTGTGTTCTTCTGGAATTCGGCCAGCTCTCTCTCGAAGCTCTCCTTCCGAATGTTGAAACTCACGAAGTCCTTCATGTGTAAGTTTTGAAGATGAGTGACCTCTTTGGTCGACTCCGAAGCATTCTTCCACGAGGCTTGAAGGTTGTCCTCCATCTTCTTCAACATCTTCTTTAGATGATGGAATTCCTTAGGTTTTTTATTAAAAGTTTCAGAGGAACCCCCTGAGGTAATGGATCAGCATTGACGAAAAACTATATTCGAAGTATGAAAAATGCTCAAAGGTATAGACAAAAAAAAATTCACTTTCATTTAATCAGAAATTCTAAGTATAGAGTAAAAAAAAGAGAAAGAAAAATGTACAACTACTCGAGGATCTCAACCTCGAGGGGGATGGTGGCGGATGAAGTCGGAGCATTCTTGGTTGCCTCGGGTTCCTGAATTGGCTCAGGCACTTTTGCGGTAGGATCGAATGGACCAAAAATAGGCTCGATGGGGAAGGGATCAACTACGGCATCGGAAGATCCTACTTCAGTGTTGTCCTCCTCCTCTAGAAATTCGAGGTTGAGCTTCGGGAACCTTCGGGCCATCCTGCCTTCGCAGAGCTCAAAATCCTTGATGAATGCCTATTGGCCGAATTTGACATTCAGGTTCCTTACTTTGGAAGAGGTCTTGAACTCTTCCACGGTCTGGGTCATCGTCTCCAAGATCGACTTCAACATCTGGACTTTCAGTTCGATGATCTTATTCTTGGCTTCCTTCTTCCTCTCCTCCTCCAAGGCCAGTGCAGCCTTGAGTCTGACTGAGGCGAACTTCTCTTTCCGAAGTATGCCCTGGAGACTCTCATGTTCGCCATCTTCTCCTCTGCGAGGCATTCAGTCTTGGCAGCCTTTTCCTAAAGATGATGGATCTCAACTCGAAGGCCCTCCTGGACCTTCTGTGCTTCCGTCTCCTGACGGCGCACTTTCTTGATGTAGGCGAGTATTTGGTGATCCAACTACAACAAACGATTGATGTTTAAAAAAAGAAAGAAGAAAGAAAAGAGCAAAAGAGAAGAGAAAAAGTCGAGCAACGAAGCAATTACCTTGAGGATGGTTTCGAAAGAACCCTAAATAAGCTGTCGGAGGTCGGGGTTGGCCATGTGATCCACCATCTCCGGCATGGTGAACTTATCGGTTAAATCTTGGATTATCTTCGGGTCATTGAAGGGGTCTTCTCCTAATTCACCATGGCCAATGCTTGGCTCGCCAGGACGAGCCTTGCGAAGCATCTTTGTGACCGCTTTCTTTTTTTTTCTTTCCTTCTCCCATCTCTCTCTCAGCAGGAAGCTCCAGAGCTTGATCTCCGTTGGAAAGGCCCGAGGGCGCAGGAGGATTGAAACCCACACCAATGGTGTCGACCACAGCGGTTGGGGCAATCTTAGCGCTGGTGATAACCTCGAAAGCAACGGCAGTGGTGGTAGGGGCCGCGGAGCTTGGAGCGCCAACCTTCGTCCTCTTCGAGCTGCCACCTGGTGCTTCTCCTTTCCTCTTATGAACGTAAAGCCCCTTGGTGAGCATTTTGGCAGCTTCAGTATCCATTTCTACAACAAAAAAGAAATCGTGATCAGTGACAGTACATATATATGAAACTGCATGAAGAATTCAAAAAGTAAAAAAATGTATCAATAGGATTGAGGGGACTCAAGCCCAGGTTGAACAAGGTCTGTTCTTTCAGAATGTCGGAAAGAAGAGGAGCTCGGAATATTTTAAGTTTGTTCGAGGAATCAAGATCGGCTTTATCTAAGCTGGGAGCTCCACGAACTGACTCCCTAATGTGACCCCAAGGAGAAAGATCTAACAACAAGATGGGACATCGAATAAAGAAGTACTTCTCCTTTCAGTTATGAATGAAAGAAAGAGCATCTTTCAGCAATCCTTTTTTGCCAAACTGGGGGAAGAAGTACCACCAGTCCTTTACGGAAGGATGACATTTGAAAGTATAAAAGTTTCGGAATAATAAGACAGTCAGCCAAACTTCGGTCAGGTGGCAGAGGGAAAGAAAGTCTATGACGAATCGAAAGAAGTTTGATACGATGGATGTGAAAGAGATGTTCAAAAATTGAAAGATGACAACTGCAAAGGGGGGCAGTAGGAGCCGAAACTCGGCATGCAAGGTCTATAAATACAAGCAAAATCGACCAGCCAGAGGAGAATTAACTCGGTTATCTGAACTAGGAAGTTCGAGGTCGTATTCCGAAGGGATTACATATTGAATTTGGATCAAAGAAAGATCATCCGAAGTAGGAATGGACGAGATGGTATCTACGATGAAGGCGAGTGAGGCACATTCCTAGATTCGACCTCGATCAGAGGTGTAGGGTCTAGGAAGGTCGATCCAGGCGAGCTTCAAGAATCGAGGGAGTGGAAGATTTTGGAAGACATTCAGATTGAAATAAAATTCTAAAAATCTCCCTAAAAATTGAGAAAAAATATAGGACGAATATTACCACAAAGAAATCGAAGGAGCAAGAAGCTAAAAAGCATGAATACCTAAAGAGAAGGATTGAAAAAATTGGCCTAAGTTATTTGGGGAGGATGAAAAGACGTTGGGTGCAACGAGAACTAGTCGAAAGGACATCCGAAATCCAAGAAGACGAGGGAGGAAGCTAAGACCCTTGGGAGGAAGAAGAACGGAGACCGGAGGAAGAAGAAGACTCCGGCAATAATGACTTCTAGATGAGAGGAGAAAGCCTTAATAGCCTGAGGCAACCCGAGGCAGTTATGATTACGGATCAACTTCGATCGATCAGCATGCACCGTGTGTCCCACTCATCGTGACAGAGAAGTGGCAACAAATAGAGTCTCTATGGCATCGTACCTAGGATAGAGTTTTGACGAGAAATACGAAGGGTCGTCTTCTCAAACCCATTTTAGATTTAAAAAGCTTTGGCGCCAGTACAATGAATGCCAAAACATCTCATCCTGACGAGCACGAAAACCCAAGAAAGAACTTCGACAGTTGTCTTTTTACTTTCTTCAAATTTCAAACTCGGAAGTAGGGAGACTATTGTTGGGAGTAAACCTCACTCCCGTCGAAGTTCGGTCTGATGCTCAGCCAAATATAATTTATAATCATAGAAGTGCTTCAATCGTGGATTTCTTCTTTCAAATTTCTCCATCAATTGAACTCCTTTCGGACTTTTTCATCAATCGAACTTCTTCCGGACTTCTATATCAGCCGAACTTCTTCCGAACTTCTCCATCAGTCGAACTTCTTCCGAACTTCTCCATCAGTCAAATTTTTCCATTAGACAAATTCTCCTTCAGATTTCTCCTCCAGCAGATCTACATGCAGATCCTTCCAGCAGACCTTCTTCCAAATTTCTCTGACGGACTTTTTTCAGGATTTCTCTAGTGGACTTTCGAATTCCTTCTGGACGAACTCCATGCAATCGCCTAGGAGGGCCTCCATACTTGTGCGGATCTAGTAATCTGCACAGCATGAACCCATTTACATATAGATGATCCTGAAAGAGTCCGAACTCTTTTGAAATTAATGAAGCTTGAAGCTCTTCGCTGCCAACGCTTACCTCCTCCAAACTTCAATAATTAAATCTCAACCGCCTGCATGTCATGATAATAGACGCATCGCGACAACGGACACTACTCTCCGTAACGAACTTCACGTGGCTCTGAACGGTCTTCTATCAGGTTGTTGCGACTATCACTATCAGTTTGTTATGGACTCCGTCTATAAAAAAAATTCTTCAGATACGTTTTCTCCAAGCTCTCATTCTTCTTCTCAAAATTCTGCTATTTTTTCTGCTGAGCATTTCATTTCTATTAATCGAAAGAGCTGACTTGACCATCGGAGGGTCCTATCGAAGCCACCCCTCCTTCGATTTAGACTTCTTTTGTAGGTTCCGATGGCGACCTCGGCTTCTCCAACTCCAACCAGTTTCGGCGTCGATCAAATTTCGCACCAACAAGCTTATATTCATTCATTATCTTAGGTGCTAGGTTGTGATGCACATGCATGCATGTAAATGTGATTGCAGCATGCTGCCATGCTTGCATATGTGTATATGGCTACGTACATTTGAGCCCATGCATGGAGTACATGGTCACTTGGACCACGACCCTAGGCTTATGGAAAGTTCTACTTTGAGCGAGTGGCCCATTAGACAACTCAAGGAGTCCAAAACCTATTTTGGCAAATTATATTTGGCCTCCGACCTCCATGTTGTCTAGAAGAATAAGCTACCTTATGCATATATAATGAGTAATTCTTTGTGCACCGCATGCGGTTTAGCAAAGTTGACATAAAACATACCATCCAATTATATTAAACCACGTAGTGCAAGTAATAATAGAATAGCATTTAATGCCGCTTAGCCTTTTTTCATTAAATTTTTATTAATGAAAATGCTCTTTTTCTTCCTAAAATAAAAAAAGTATTATTACTTTCTGTTGTCATATATGACTTTCAGTGAATATATATGACATTTCAAATAATATATATATATATGATTTTCTGTATCTTTATATAATGCCTTATTGCTATTATGACTTTTATGAGTATATTATAATTTTTTGAATAATATATATGATTTTTTGATGTCTTATATGACTTTCTATGAATATATATGACATCCTGAATAATATATATGACTTCTTGTGAGTATATATGACATCCTGAACATTATTTATAGTTTTATGTATCTTTATATAACATCCTGAATAGTATATATGAATTCTTGATGTCTTATATGACTTTTTATGAATATATATAATATTTTAAATATTATATATGATTTTTTGATGCCTTATATGACTTTCTGTAAATATATATGACATTCTGAATAATATATATGACTTCCTGTGAATATATATGACATCTTGAATAATATATATGGCTTTCTAATATCTTATATGACTTTTTGTCTATATAAATGACATTCTAAATAATATATATGACTTTCTATTAGTTACTATGACTTTTTGTTACCTTATTATTATTTCATATTTTCTTATATGACATAAGAAAGTTATAATACTGTCCTTTCTTTATTTTATAGAGAAAAAGATATTTTTGTCAGCAAAAATCTGATACAAAAAAAGCTGAGCAATATTAAATGTCTATCATATTATTAATTATGCTACATAGTCCAATATAATTAGATAGTATGCTCTACATTAATTTTGCTGCACCGCATGTGATGTATAAAGTATTACTCCATATATGATATATGCATGCTGTTGGACGATGTAGCCCGGTCCAAGCCCAAAAAAGAACACATGGTCCTCCCCATGAAAAAAGTTGGGGGTGTTAAGAGAGTGGAGAGCCTCCACGTACATCAAAAACGGTCATAATGAACAACATCGGCATGAACAAGTATAAGTAAATTAGGGAAGAGAAGAAGGAAGAGATGGTTACGACATTATTCTATCATCTTTAGATGATGAAGGTCCTTACCTTGTACTCCATTTGTGGCTCTCTTGCCTACGAGTATCTGCAGCCTAGAGAAACCCCCTTCATTCCTCTCATTAAGGATGCCAACAAACTTAGTGCCCAAGAAGAGAATACTAATAGGTGCTGAGAAGAGGAAAAATAAAAATATGACTAAAGCCCTCAACTCCAATTCTGCCGACACCTAGGTTGCCGCTGCCGACAACCATGACTTAATTAATGGCCTCATCATCCTTGATACCGTCATCTTTGGCATCGCCATTTATCTTGGTTGCTTCATCGTTGCCAATACCAGCATCAACTACATTGATCTTGCTGTCAGCACCCACTACAACATCACTATCACTAGACCATCTCCAGATCAACCAGATGCTAATCAAATGTGACCATCTTCAGATCGGCCAGATGTCGATCAAACCCAATTATCTCTAACTCAGTCAGATGCCAACTGAATCCGATCCAAGCTGACCATCTTTAGATTGGCCGGATCCGATCCAAACCAATCATTTTCAGCTCGATCAAACACCAACTAGAATAGGATAATACCACCCTAATCATCTAGTATTTTTTTTATCATTATTCCAAAATCCGACCTGACTTAAGCATCAAAGGGCTTGATCGAAATCAATTCGGTGAGCTTTTTTATTTTTTGTGTGCAAATCTGTGACTCTAAGATAGATCGTATTCCATCATCATGGATCGAACAATACCGTAAGATGATCCTAGCTAGACAGGATTGGGACAGCAACAAGATGATTTTTTTTCTTCTTGTTTTTTTTTTCATGGTTGAACCATTATCAAATCCATGTTATCTAAGATGGTATTGTTCTCTAATGATGATTAGTATGTTTTCACCATGAAAGCTAGCTTAGAAGACAACATTAGCATAAATATGAGAAAAACTTCAAATCAGATTGGTCCTGTTAATGGATGCAAGATACATGCAAGACTCATGCCCAACTCACTTTTGTTTGAATGTAGCTCCTCGAGGTAATGGCTTATCTATTCCATTGGCATGTAACTTGCAAGTGAACATATAGATCCACCTAATATTGTGTTCGGATTCCCTCCAAGTTTGGCCTTGAACTTGATGGTCCAATTCCATGATCGTGGCCATCCATGCATTCCAAACAATCATGCATCAGGGCTTATGTTGTGTATGGTGAAATAGTCCTAGCAAAGCACACTACACAATGCATCACTGCCATCATGCAATACATGGACAGCCATAATTGCAAACCGGATCATCAAATCCGGTCTCTAAACTTGAGAGGATCTGAACCCTCCAATATCATCTCTCTCAATAATGCCAAAATACATACATACGTATGTACATATGTTTGTAACATGTATATCTTCCTCTGTCTACATCTTTGGTTAAATAGGTTATACTCACATTTGACAAACCTAAACCTAGTTTGGAGGCCACCCATCCACAAAGGTTCGTCACAGTCCAAATAACATCGGCTGGTGGATATATCTCGCAGGGCTCAGTTACTAGGGCCCAGTACGGCCCAAATAGAGCAAGCGGCCCCTTTTAGCGCAAGGCATTCTGCGGGTGATAGGCGTTAGAAGGACGCGATCCGCGAGCATCGACCAAACGGCGGCGATGACGGAGGCTTCGAAGCGCCGCGGCGATGATCGGGACCCACCCAAGGTGGAGGCGCGATGGGGACGGAGGGCGTGGGAGCTTCTGGAGGCGGTGCGGCGGCGGGCTCCGCTGGTCCAGTGCATCACCAACTTTGTGTCCATGGACCTCATGGCCAACGCCCTCCTGGCAGCGGGGGCGTCGCCGGCGATGGTCCACTGCCTATCGGAGATCGACGACTTCACTCCCCGTGCCGACGCCATCTTGATCAACGTCGGTACGCTCTCCGACGGGTGGCTCCCATCCATGAGGGCCGCCGCCACCGCCGCCGCCCGGGCTGGCCACCCCTGGGTCCTCGACCCCGTCGCCGTCTCCGCCTCCGACTTCCGGTTGGAGGCTTGCCTCGGCCTCGTGGGCCTCCGCCCCGCCGTCATCCGAGGCAACCCCTCCGAGATTCTAGGGCTTTCTTCCGCGTGTCGGATTCGCGACTCCAAGGTATTAAAAAGTTTTTTTTTTTTTTTTTTTAAAAAAAGAAAGACTTCCCCACTTTTCTCATGTCTTGTTTTCTAATTTCCATGAAACTATTTTCTTGATGATTAGTTATTAGGTTTCTACGAATTATTGAGCGAATAAATACTTTTATGATAGTATAGAAGACGTTTCTTTACTATTAAATTGGGATTAACCTCAAAAGTGCTACTGAATTCTACTAAAAACACGATTGACTTTGGAGAATTTGAATTGAGTTGATATTTAGTGGGTGGTATTGCTCAAAATTGTCGCTTATATGAGCATCTTGAAAGCTAAACTCTATGTTGTATTTTGAGAAGGAGAGCTTCAGCCCTTCCAACTGGTCTTCATCTTTTCTTCCCCCCTTCGTTCTTCTGGTTATGTAGGAGTTCAGTATCGAGCCAACGCTCTATTGTTTATGCTAAGTTAGGGTTTTCTCTTATGGTTTAGTTTCTTAGAAGAACTTCACAAGAAACTCTATGTCCTTGTGACATGTTCTTCGTATTAGCTAAAGCAATTTTGATCATCATTGGCAAATTGACATGTTAAATGAATGGGAGAGGTGGTTTGTTTGTTAAGAAAGAGAATGGATAGACCTACTTTGGCAGGAAGAATAATATAATGATGAAGACAAGAAGGCAAAGGACATCAACAACTAGCATAAAGTGAACACATTGATGAAGAGGGAGATGGAGCGATCAAGAAAATGGTGGTGATGGTGATACTGGAATATTGTTGCCAGTAGCAATGTCGTGCAAGTGGAAGAGGTTGATGGGCATCTTGGTGGTTGATCAAAGGATATTAGAGTTAGTGGTGGTGGTATTGCTATTGCCATTTATGGTCTCCATAATAGGATGTTGCTTTACTTTTTAAAGAGACACATGTTGCTGTGTGCTTAGTGTTTCGCCTATCTTGAACCATTTAGATGATGCAGACAATTTATGGTCATATGCCAAAGAACTTCTAGAGATTGGTTTTCATCAACAGTAGAAGTAACTTAAACAGGATAAGACACATTTGTTCTTTATTGAGTTGTCCACAAACAAGAGAACCGAATTTATGGTTGATTAGGTCATTAATGTAACATTACCTTTTATATTTTTATTATCAGCCATGGCTTGCTGACTCAATAGAGATGGTCTCAAGATGTCACACAGAGAAGAGACTTATGTATGATTGGTGCTAGTGGAGTAGCTGACAGTAAGTGGCGCCTTTAAACATGGGGTTGTGTTAAATATTAGAATACACTAATTTCTAATTCATATTCTGCTTATTCGTAAGAGATGGCATATGCTCTGCACCAATTGTTTTTATATTCCAACTTGAAAACTATTTTATGAGGAAAGATAACAAAACATTACTAAATATGAAAAGAAACAATTTTTATTTGATGGCATTGAGTTTACTCTTGATCTTAAATTGTATCTTCTTTTGTTTTCAAAGACTTTCTAGTAGGAAAACAAGGTTACGGAAAAGCTAGAATAATGCATTTGTAAGCAATCAATGTTAGAGAGAAGGAAGAAATTAGGATGCTGCAATAAAGCAACTATTAAAAAAAGGAAAAAAGAAAAGATAAGTCCCCCCATACCAAGCAATGGCTGAAGGTACAAATGATAGCAGAATTCCCTGTCATTTGATGAACAGAACAAGTACACTCTTTTCTGAGCTCATAGAAATTGCTGAAGCTTAAAAATAAAATTTATTGAGTTGAAGTTCTTTAGGATTGTGTGTTTTCGGGAATATTTCGTAGGACTCTTTCGAAATTCTCTTTAACTATGATGCATTTCGTGTATTTGAATTAAGTGCCCTTTTCTCCTAATACTTTGTTCTGTTTATCATGCATTTGTAAAAAATTCATGCGCAGGGTGCGGACAGCTCCCATGAATCAATGGATGCTGTGGAAGCTGCCAAGTCATTGGCGCAAGCCAGCGGCGCCATAGTTGCAGTATCTGGAGCTGTGGATGTCATCACAGATGGACAGCAGGTGGTGGGTGCACACAATGGGGTGGCCATGATGCAGAAGATCACAGCAACAGGGTGTGCTGTCACAGCACTTATCGCTGCCTTCGTTTCGATTGATCCACCAAATGCTCTGGAAGCCACTGCATGTGCTCTCTCCATCTTCGGCTTGGCAGCAGAGCTGGGGATGGATATGGCAAATGGACCGGCCTCACTGCGGATGCATATGATCGACTCACTTCATGGACTTGATGAGCACACTGTAACTTCCCGAGTCAGCATTTCCTTCTTAACATAGGCTCTCAAGAGAAGGTGTTTTGATGCTTTCTTCATATAGAAATTCAAATGATTTGCATGGTGCAGCCAATGCAAGATGAGAAGTATTTTACTGATTATCTTTTCTTTTCCATTGTATCCGTATAAATTACTTGGTACCCGACTGGAGAACTGCTCCGTTAAAATTATTTGAGACTTGATTACTTTTTTCCTTTTCCATTAGGAACTGACCCATATATTGGTCTTCTTTTATCAAGTCATAAGATTGATTTATCTGGCCGTTAAATTTATAAGATTGATTAGTACGTTGGATTCATGAAAATGGAACACAGATTGTTGGAATCAGGGGCTGCACCCAGATATATTAGAAATTGATGTCTATAGCTGAATTACATAATATAAATTGGAAATATGTTCTCTAAGTTGTTGGCTTTGTAACAAAGGAAAAAAAAAAAAAAAACTATTATAGAAGTACTCGTTGTATCCTTTAACAGTGGGCTAGTATCAAAATAAAGTCATGCAGACACCACCAGTCACGCAAACATAAGTATCGACCAGACTATTCTCAATGTTCTTTTCTATTGTAATGTGGCTATCGGTAGCTGGGCTTCTCAGAGGCTTCAATTGATCGATCTCCAAGAGGCTTGGACTTTGGACCCCATGGAGTTACCGATATGGTAGGGGGGCTGACCAAGACCTGTTGAGCCAGGCCATCTCGTTTTGCCTTGGAATTACTTCGTATTTTTTATTGTAGCCGTGGGTGAGGCCAGACATCAAAAATTTTGGGCCAAACAAATATAGGACTGGATTCAGGCTACCATGCCTGGCTTTAAAGAAACTCTGATTGAACTTCCATCGGCCAGCAGTATAGTGGGCGGGTTATCAGCAGACAAGATCTACTCTTATTTGAACGCAAGGACGGAGAGATTTAACTGAATGTTTAATGGTCATGCAAGAACATTCTGTACTACAGAGAGATTTAGCGGACAATGTCCAATGGTCACCTAGGAACATTCTGTATTACAAAGGCGCGTGGTTGTCTTGCCTTTCCATTATGTACGTATACCCACCTCTCTAGAGTACTCGGCAATAAAAGAAGCCATCCAATCCATGGTCCCGTTCATCTCTTAATGGACATGTCTAGGAGCGAAAGTGGTGCCCTCTCTCACCAAATGTCCAATCATAGCAGCAGAACCAAAAAAAAATACTTTCGTAGTTGCCTCTGATCCTTAATATTTTTTTAAAAAAATAAAATAATTCAATTTTATACCATAAAATATAATACCATCATAGATAACTGTTGTATCATTCTCCTTTAACTCCCAATGCACCATATACGTATCGCATCAAAAGATATGTATACATCTTCAAAATTAAATGAAAGCTGTTCGTCATCAAGATAGGTTATATAGTGGCTTCAAATAATGATATAAAATTCTAGAGTACAAAAGTCATACCATAAAAAATCTATACTTTATTTTTAAAATATTGACAATGCTTTGCTTTGATGACAGTTGCGTTCACTATAGGCTTAACTAAGCGCTGCATCATGGTCATTTGCCATCCTAATTTTCTGCTATTTTTTTTTTACTAAGAACGACTCTCCCTCCATTGGAAGTTGGTCGATATGATGTGGCTCGGCCCAATCAGGAGTTGACACATGCTCTAACTTGAACTTTCTGCTGATAAAAATGCCATTTTCAACAGTAGGTTTAGATTTATTGGCCCGGAAGAAAACTGGACTAATTACTTTTAATTTGAAGCCCCATCCATGGATCGATAGACGTTAATGAGATATTTTCAATTAGAAGCTTCTATAATACACCAGTATCTAACCCAATCCCAGGATTCATCTATGAATATCTGCTGCTTCTGTTCATCCGTTGCCTCACCATATGCATTGATGTTGTCAACATTTAGTCTCGTATCATGGCATTATTTGCAGTTCACCTAGATGTCCGGCGCACCACATTGATATAATGGTACTCTTGTCACGAGCCAATTTAATATGTGATGGCAGCTCAGTGGCCTTCCTCCAAATGTAAGGCAATGGCTGGTCCAACTCTGCGGACGGCCTTTCATAATAATAATAATAAATTATTAAATAGATTCCTTTTATTATAAATAAAATATTTATAAATTTTGATTGATTTTTTTTTTCTTTTCATAATTAATCATGATTAATTTAGATTAATAATTAATAAAAAAATAATTAATATGTAAATTTTTTATTAATTTTATCTATGATAGAATAGGTCTATCTAATAATATTTAATTATCAAGGAATAACATATTCATATTGGATTGTTTTAACATTTTAGTTCAGTTTGACGGTACCTACTCTTCTCGTTATGCCTCGGATTCTATATAATTTTTTTATCTACTTTTGAACCCCTTGCTGATGGTATCTTTGGATTTAGCTGATGCATATCACACACTTACCCATTATTTATCATTGGTCTTTCTATGGAGCTGCTATCAAAGGTTTTGAGGAATTGCAAATTCAGTAGCCTAGTGATCTCTAATTGCATGGTTTTGCTTATCTCTAACTTCCATATAATGGTAGTTTCTTGTCGAGGTCCTTCGTATGGTTGGTTGGTTTTTTTTGGGAGATATTGTAATGTCTATATTTTGTCACAGTTTTTTTTTTTTCGCTCGTGCAAGCTGTACATAGTAGTTTTGGGACCGGTAAACTGTTTTTCATGGTCCTGTTTATCTCTAACTTTCATGTAATGGTAGTTTCTGGTGGTGGTCTTCTCGATGGTAATATGTTTTTTAGAATATATCAGTCAATGTCAATCTTTTTTTTCAGTCATGTATATTTCAGTCTCTCTAAAAATAAATAAATAAATAAATAAATATTATTATTTAAATATTAATTTTTAAAAATATTATATTTTTAATTTTATTTTTAAAAAAATCTTAGTTTTGGTGAATGGGATGCCATATATTAAAACTATATGTTGGACATGCGAGTTTGACCGAAAATTCGCATGTCCAAGATGTGGGTTTGGATGACATAGCCACCAACTCAGCCGAATTCAAAAATTCAACTAAACACTTATGTTGAATGTGCCGGTTCATTAGTTGCATGTTGAACATGCGAATTTAATTAATTTTTGAATAACTGAACATGCTTGTTCAATATATAGGTTTATTAATTTATTTGAATCTGCATTTTGAACATGCAAGTTTATCATAGTTTTCAACACACATGTTCAACATGCATTTTTTTTTCTGTGCATCATCCGACTGCTCTTTTCTTTTTCGTTCTGATCTGCTCTTCACCAGGGCCAAGAGAGGGGACGGCGGTGGTGTGGGGCACAGGAGCCCGAGGCCGAGGAGAAGAGGCAGGGATGGTGGCGGCATCGGGCTATGGTTGTGTGGGATGTGGGAGGCACCCAAGTCGGAGGAGGGGAGGTGGGTTGGCGGCGCCTCTAGTGCGATCGATCGGGGAGGGGGGGGACTACGATGGTGCCGGACTACGATGAATGGAGGAGGCGCCGGTGGGGTGCGGGTTCCTAGAGAAAAGGTGGTGGTCAGGTGGAACCATAGGGGGCGCGGCATGCGGGCAGGCTTCGCCACTGCTAAGGAGGGCACAAGGGAGGGGAGGACGGCGGTGGTGGGTGCGTCGGGGGTAGGTGGGGGGGGGTTTGTTGCGGGGAGGAAGGGAAGAGCAAGGAGGAAAAATAAAAAGAAAGAAAAAAAATTAAGAAGAGGAAAGAAAAAATTAATATTTTTATTATTAATTTAAATATACTATCTATATAATAGTATATTATTTTTAAGATAAATTTAAAAATAATATGTTATTAAAATATTATTTTGCTAACATATTATTTTTTAAAAAATATTATTAAAAATATATTATTTCCTAACATATTAAAAAATTTTTAAAAAAATGTTATCAACATATTATTTTTAAAAATTTATTTTCCTAAAATTTAATAATAAAACATTCTTTTATAAAAAAAATAATATTTTTTTAAATATTTTATTAAATAAATAATAAAATAATAATATTATTTTAAAATAATATTATTGTCAAATAATGTTATTATATTTTAATATTTTAAAATAAAATATTATTTTCAAATAATGTTATTATACATATAATATTTTATTATTTTCTTATCATACAAAATATATTATTATATAAATAATATTTTTTTATTAATACTTTAAAATAATATTTTGTGATTTTTAAAAATATTATTTATATAATAGCATATTATTTTTAAAATTTTTATTTTAAAAAAAGTAATAATAATATCATAAAATATTATTTAAAATGATGTGATATAATAGTAAAATATATTTTATTATTTTTTTTAATAATAATATATTTTTTAAAATAGTATATTTAAATTAATAATAAAAAATATTAATTTTTTTTCCTCCCCTCCTCAAATTTTACTTTTTTTTATTTTTTCTTTCTTTTCGTTCCCCCCTCCCCTTTCATTCCTCCTGTAACACCCCTGTCCCCCAATCCGTCGCCGCCGCCCTCCCCTCCCCCACGCCCCCCTTGGCGACCACGAAGCCTGCCTGCACGTCGTGCCTCCTATGGCTCCGCCCGACCACCACCATCCCTCCTAGGAACCTGCACCCCATCGACGCCCCCTCCATCCACGGCCTCCGCCAACGCCCCCTCCGTCCACGGCCTCCGCCAGCGCCCCCTCCACGGCCTGGCACTGCCGCCGTCCCCCTCCCCTCCCCGGTCGGCTGCACTGAAGGCGTCACCAACCACCTCCCCTCCCCCGGCCCGGGCGCCTCCGCACCCCATGCGACCGCGGCCTGGCGCCGCCGCCATCCCCGCCTCCCCCCCTGGCCTCTACGCCTCCCACACCCCACGCTGCCGCCGTCCCCTCACCTAGCCCCGGCAAAGAGCAGATCGGAACAGAAAAAAAAAAAAAAAGCAACCGACGATGCGCAGGAAAAAAGGGAAAACGGACGTGAAACATTAGATTTTAACTCCAAAATCGCATGTTCAACGTGAAATTTCGTTACATCATCATCAACTTACCATATATAGGATGGTTTCAAAAATAAATTTTAAAAATTATAGTTTTAAAATAAATTATTTAAAAAATAATATTTTAGAAAAAAAATTTAAAAAAATTATGCTTATCTTATAAATTATGTTGGGGATAAATCCCGCTCCTATCGAAGTCTAATTCGATGCTCAGACGCAATCAGTAGCCGCAGAAAAGCTTCCACAGATGGGCCTTAGCCGAACTGCCCAGCGACCGAGCTCCTTCGGACTCCCAACGGTCGGGCCTCAGTCGAGCTTCGTCGGACTTCTCAACGGTCGAACTCCTGAGCGATCATCCTTCGGCCGAACTTTCAACGACCGAGCTCCTTCGAGCTCCCAATGGTCGGACCTCAACCGAAGTCCTTCAACCGGACCTCAGCCAAGCTCCGTCGGACTTCTCAGCGGCCAAACTCCTCAGCGGTCGTCCCTCGGTCGAACTTCCAGCGACCGAGCTCCTTCGAACTCCCAACGGTCGGGCCTCAGCCAAAGTCCTTCAATCGGGCCTCAGCCGAAGTCCTTCAACCGAGCCTCAGCCGAGCTCCTACCGAACTTCCCAGCGGTCGAGCCTTAGCCGCGTATCTCCAGTCAGACGCCTACGAGAGCCGAACTCCTTCCGAGCTTCCTCCTCAGGAGTTCGAACTCCTCCAAAATGGGCTCACGTCGAAGACCTTCAACTCTTCATTCGGCCCCGAGCAGCTCAGCATGGAGACAACTGTAGCCATCACCATCAGTCCGCCGCCAATGACAGCGATCCGCTATCAGGCGGCGATGGCTATCACCATCAACCTACTGCAGATGGCACCTTTCCATCAGACTGACTCCGCCGGACCTCGAGCGGTCCGCTAGCATGTGGCTGCAGTTGTCACCATCAAGCTCCGCTATAAAAAGGACCCCCAGATATGCTAACTCTGATCTCTCAAATCTCTAAGCTCTCCTCTTCTTCTCTAAGCTCCGGAACTCATTCCGAGCACTCCATTCCTGTTGGCCTAAGCTGACTTGATCGTCGGAGGGTCCTATCGGAGCCACCCCCCACCGACTTCGGACGGAACTTTATTTTGCAGGTCCCCGGCGGCGACCTCATCGGCCTTCACTCCAGCAGACTCCGGTGATGACCAGATTCTGCGTCAACAGATTGGCGCTAAAGGAAGGGCATGAACCTCCGAGGTTCCCTTGTTCTTAAAGGAGTGCTCAGCGACGATTTTTCCCTTCCCCCTCCGAAGATCTCCCTTTTCTCTCCCGAAGAGAAAATGCCTCCAGGAGAGCTTCGACTTGGTGACCGACTCTCGTTGCAGCCCCGACAGCCCAAGCTCCACCCGAAGCCACCGCAGATGTAGAGCAGTTCAACCTGCCGGACGGGTTCGTGGCCCCGCCGAGGTGATACGGGCCGTGCGACAACCTTCAGCGGAGACTTTGCCAGAAAAATGCGAGGAACCGGCCTTAAGGAAGAGCATTTGGGCATGCCAATCGTCCTTAGGAGAAAAATGGAGAGCAGAAGTTCTCCTGCAGAAGCAGAATGAAGTTCGGCGCGAGAAAAGCCGAGCTCCCCCTCGAGCTCATTGTCAAGAAAGTGTCAAGAAAGTTCTTCCGCGGAGAAAAGTTCGGCACGAGCAGGAAAGCGGAATGAAGTTCGGCGCGAGGAAAGCCGAGCTCCCCCTCGAGCTCATCGTCAAGAAAATGTCAAGGAAGGTTTCGCAAAAAAGCGGAATGAAGTTCGGCGCAAGCGAGGCCGAACTCTCCCTTGAGCCCATCGTCGAGGAAGCCCCGACAGAGGGCCATGAACTTCTCCCACAGGAGGTTCCGCAAGGAGGCGAGATGAAGTTCGGTTGTGCTCATGACCGCCCTAGGGCAAGCGAGGCCGAACTCCCTCTCGAGTATATGACTCCAAGGAAGACCCGACAAAGGGCATGAAGTTCTCCCCCAGGTTTCAGAAGGAGATGGAATGAAGTTCGGCCATGCTCATGACCTCCCCAGTGTAAGCAAGGCCGAACGATCTCTCGAGCCCGTCATCGAGGAAGCCCCGATAGAGGAGTATAAAGTCCTCCCGCGGAAGCTTCCGCAGAAAAGCAGAACAAAGTTCGACGCAAGCGAGGGCGGAATGAAGTTCTCCCACGGAATGTAGTTCGATGCAAGCGAGGCCGAACTCCCCCTCGAAGCTCATCATCGGAATGAAGTTCGGCGCAAGCGAGGCCAAACTCCCCCTGAAACCTCATCATTGGAATGAAGTTTGGTGCGAGTGAGGTTGAACTCCCGCTCGAGTATGTCACCAAGGAAGCCCCGTACAAAGATTTCACACGGGGTGAGACGAAGTTCGGCCGAGCTCACAACCGCCCCAGGGCAAGCGAGGACTTCCTCTCGAGTATGACTCCAAGGAAGTCCCGACGAAGTGGCATGAAGTTCTCCCGCAGGTTTTCTAAAGGAACGGAATGAAGTTCGGCCACTCTCACGAACTCCCTCCGAAAGCAGGCGGGCCCAAACTCCTCGAACTCGCCACCAAGGAAGCCCCGACAGAGGGACGCGAAGAAGCCCTCCTCCCGGAAGGTTCCACGACTATGCCCCCCTCAACGCTTCTTGAACTCAGATTCTCACCAAAGTGAAGAACCAGCTACCAAGATCAGAAGGGCTACAGTCTCCCCCAAACAAGCGCGATCAAAACAAGTACTGCCTCTACCATCGCGACCATGGCCACGACATCGAGGAATGCATCAGTTCTGAGACGAAATTGAGGAGCTCGTCAGAAAGGCGCGGTTGGGTAAATTCCTCCAGCACCAGCCTGAAGTAGGAAAAGATCGGCCAAGGGCGCTGCCATAGTCAGAGACCGCAAGAAGGTCGGCCACCTTACGGCGTCATCCACATTGCCCCTAGGAGGAGCTTGGTGCATCAACGATTCGTCGTCTCCCAGCGACAAGAGCTTGCACCAAATTGAGGAGGCCAGCATGAGGAGGTCGTCCACCCCGGGATTTGTTGCCGAAGAAACGTGGAGGAACAACGCTACCACGATCTTGAAATATAGAATTTGGGGATGCGTTGCTAGGAAGAAGCAGTCAATAATTGCCGCATTAGGAACAGGAGGAGAACCTCATCCTAACGCGAGCAACAACCTCGGCTAGAAATAAGATCTCTTCCGAGCGACCGTCGACAACCTCGACTAGAGATAAGATCTCTTCCGAGCGACCGTGGACAACCTCGGTTAGGAACAGGAGGATAACCTCGTCCTAACACGAGCATTAACCTCTGCTAGAGATAAGATCTCTCACGAGCGATCGTTGCCAACCTCGATTAGGAATAAGAGGAGAACCTTGTCCTAACGCGAGCATCAACCTCGACTAGAGATAAGATCTCTCCCGAGCGATCGTTGACAACCTCGACTAGAGGTAAGATCTCTCCCAAGCGACCGAGTCAACCTCGGTTAGGAACAGGAGGAGAACCTCGTCCTAACACGAGCAATAATGAGTCAACCTCGGCCAGAGATAAGATCATTTCCGAGCGACCGAGTCAACCGAAGCCTCATTCACAAAGGACGAGATGGAGGAGAGGCGCGGACGACGGTCCGAATGTGCCCCCACAGCCTGTTAGGAAACATGAGGAGAACCTCATCCTAACGCGAGCAAAGTCGAAGGCCTCATTCACAAAGGATGAGACGGAGGAGAGGCGCGGACGACGGTCCGTATGTGCCCCCACAGCCCGTTAGGAAACAGGAGGAGAACCTCGTCCTAACGCGAGCAAAGTCGAAGGCCTCGTTCACAAAGGACGAGATGGGGGGAAGACGGACGATGGTCCGCATGTGCCCCCACAGCCCGTTAGGAACAGGAGGAAGAACCTCATCCTAACGCGAGCAAAGTCGAAGGCCTCGTTTCACAAAGGACGAGATGGGGGGAGAGATGCGAACGACGGTCCGTATGTGCCCCCACAGCCCGTTAGGAATAGGAGGAGAACCTCGTCCTAACGCGAGCAAAGTCGAAGGCCTCGTTCACAAAGGACGAGATGGGGGAGACGGACGATGGTCCGAATGTGCCCCCATAGCCCGTTAGGAACAGGAGGAGAATCTTGTTCTAACGTGAGCAAAGTCCAAGGCCTCGTCCACCTTAGACGAGATCGGGGGAGACGGACGACGGTCTGCATGCGACCCCACAACCCGTTAGAAGTAGGAGGAGAACCTCATTCTAGCGTGAGCAAAGTCCAAGTCCGAGCTCCGAAGTCCGTAGAAAATAGGATCTCCGTCAACGTCGGCTAGAGATAAGATCTCTCCCAAGGCGACCGACGACCTCGGCTATGGGTAAGGCCCGCGACAACCTCGACCAAAGCGCCCGAGAAGCCTCGGATAGAGATAAGGCCCGGGACAACCTCAGCTAGAGCATTCAAGAAACCTCGGATAGAGATAAGGTCCGCGACAACCTCGGCCAAGACGTCTGAGACAACCTCGGCCAGAGCGCCCGAGAAGCCTCGGATAGAGATAAGCAATCTTCCGAGCGTCCATGCTAACCTCGGCCAGAAATAAGATCGGAGGCAACCCCAGCTGGAGATCAGACCCCTCCCAGGTGACCGTATTAACCTCGACTGTAGGAGACAATGTCGCCCCGATGAGCTCAACCTCCGACCTCGACCGCGGAAGACGAAGCCTCCTCCAACCTCGGTTGGAGATGGGATCTCTTCCGAGCTTCAAGTTCAATATCAACTTTAGCTAGAGATGAGATCTCCTCCGAGCTTCGACCTGGACCAGCACGGAGCTCAGAAGAAGACTTCGACAGTCGCCTTTCCTACACTCCCTTCGAGTTTCGAACTCAGAAGTGGGGGGCTATTGTTGGGGATAAACCCCACTCCTACCGAAGTCTAGTTCGATGCTCAGATGCAACCAATAGCCGCAAAAGAGCTTCCGCAGACGGGCCTTAGCCGAACTGCCCAGCGATCGAGCTCCTTCGGACTCCCAACGGTCGGGCCTCAGCCAAAGTCCTTCAACCGAGCCTCAGCCGAGCTCCGTCGGACTTCTCAGCGGTCGAACTCCTCAGCAGTCGTCCCTCGATCGAACTTCTAGTGACCGAGCTCCTTCGGACTCCCAACGGTCAGGCCTCAGCCGAAGTCTTTCAACCGGGCCTCAGCCGAGCTCCGTCGAACTTCTCAGCGGCTGAACGCCTCAGCGATCATCCCTCGGTCGAACTTCCAGCGACCGAGCTCCTTCGGACTCTCAACGGTCGGGCCTCAGCCGAAGTCTTTCAACCGGGCCTCAGCCGAGCTCCTACCGAACTTTCTAATGATCGAGCCTTAGCCGCGTACCTGCAGCCAGACGCCTACGGGAGCTAAACTCCTTCCGAGCTTCCTCCTTAGGAGTCCGAACTCCTCCGAAATGGGCTCACGTCGAAGACCTTCAACTCTTCATTCGGCCCCGAGCAGCTCAGCATCGAGATAGCTGCAGCCATCACCATCAATCCACCGTTAATGACAGCGATTCGCTATCAGACGGCGATGGCTATCACCATCAATCCGCTGCAGATGATACCTTTTCATTAGACTGACTCTATCGGACCTCGAGCAGCCCGCCAACACATGGCTGCAGTTGTCACCATCAAGCTCCGCTATAAAAAGGACCCCCAGATATGCTAACTCTGATCTCTCGAATCTCTAAGCTCTCCTCTTCTTCTCTAAGCTCCGGAACTCATTCCGAGCACTCCATTCCTATTGGCCTGAGCTGACTTGATCGTCGGAGGGTCCTGCCGGAGCCACCCCCCACCGGCTCCGGATGGAACTTTGTTTTGCAGGTCCCCGATGGTGACCTCATCGGTCTTTACTCCAGCAGACTCCGACGACGATCAGATTCTGCGTCAACAAACTGTTTGTTCCGTAGAGGTAAAAGTGGACCAAGCTACGTCGGGTTTTACTCCTGCCCGAGCCTAGCCCATATTTTTTTTCGAGCTTCAGACCGAACTTAGGCCCAAAATTTTCTAAAAAACCTGGGCCCGAGCCTGGCCCGAAGCTCGATTGGGCTGGCCCTCCCTTCTCGACGAGGAGGGGGATGGGGTGACCGGCAAAGCCGCGAAGGGGTTTCGAGGGAGCCATAGGGGGTGGGGCGATGCGACAGGCCGTGGGGTGCCGGAGGAGCCGTAGGGGGCATGGGGGTGCGATGGCCCGCGGGGAGCCGGGGAGGCTGCAGGTGGGCGGGGTGGTGCGACGGGCCATGGGGGTGCCTTGGAAGCCGCAGGGGGCGTGGCTTTGTGGGGAGGTGACGGGCCATGGAGTGCCGAAAAGCCGTAGGGGAGCGCGAACATGGGAGCCGGGTGATGGGGGATTTCACACTGGGGTGGGCGGGCTGGGTAGGGCCTAGAGGAAGAGGGGAGGAGCGATTCTACGCCGGCCGTCGGGGGAGGGGGGTTCGCATAAGGGGTGTGGTAGGGCCAAGAGAAAGAGGGAAGGGAGGGATTCTGCAATGATCGCCGTGGGAGGGGGGTTTTGCACGCTTGTGGGGGGTGTAGGGCCGTGAGGAAGAGGGGAGGGAGGGGTTCACACATAGGTGGGTTCTGCGCCGACCGCTGGGGGAGGGAAGGTGAAGGGGTTTCGCATGGGGGGTAGGGTCGAGAAAGAGGGAGGGGGGCATAGGGCTAAGAGGGAGGGAGGGGTTCTATGGGGGACGGGACGGGTTGGGTGGTTTTCGCACAGGGGAAGGGGTGTGGGAAGGTGTGGGGACCGGTGTGAATTTTAATCGGACTATATGGTGGGCTTTAATCGAATCCGGGCTGGACTTAAGATAGGCCCGCGCCCAGTCCAAAAATAAAACGAGCTCTATATTTTAGCTCGAGTCCGATCTAAATAGTTTGGGTTGAGCCCAAAGCCTGACTCAAAGTCGGTCCAGCCCGATGGGCCTCGGGCCAACCTGAGCCCACTTACAGCCCTATTGTTCCATGAATCTGAGGTCCCGCCTTGATGTCCCATCCTTCAAAATAAATTATAATGCATTTTTGGCATTTTCTGCCTGTTGTCCTAAAAAAAAGAGCAAGATTAAAATCGGACAGTGATCGAAGATGCGTGTTGTACTATATGAATGGTCCATCTTTAAAAAAAAAAGTAAATTACAAGAACATCCCCTTAAGTTTAGACCAATTTCAGTTACACTCATGTACTTTAAAAAGTGTCAAACAGATTCCTAAAGTTATCAAAACGTTCTAATAAAATCCTGACGGTCACTCAACAGCTGATGGCGTTAATAAAATTATTTAAAATGACATAAATACCTATCTCTTTCCTCTTCTCTCCTCCTTCATGGCCGGTGTTTCTCTTTCTCTCACTTTCTTTTTTCTTTTTTCTCATCCTTCCCTTTCTTTTCATTCATTTCTCCTCCTTCCCTTCCTCCTTTTTCTCCCTCCTTTCTCCTCATCTTCTTTCTCTATCCATTCTCTTCCCTTTTCTCCTCTTTCTCCTCCTCTCCTTTCTCCAACGACTCTTCTGCTCTCCTTCTTCCTCTTTCTCCGACCATGATGGGATCTTCCTTCATGATCTATCAGTCTTTTTTTACCTTAACCTTTTGGCTGCTGTTTATCCTTTTGTTCGTGGTGTTTGTTAATTTCTTTTTCTATGGAATAAAATTTTTCTAATCCATTCATTTAATTTTATTTCCCAAATCCTACAAAATTTCATACTTTCACCAAAATTAAGCTTTCAAAACGTCAAGGAACCTACTCACACTAGCACAGCTCTCACAAAATCTCATATGCTTGAGAAAAACTCCAATCAGAACCTAAGAAACCCCTTCAATCCCCCTCAGGTGCTCTCTTTTTTCATAGATCTCGAAAAAAAAATAATAAAAAGAAGAGAAAGTAAAAAAAAATAATGATTAATCTATATGGTAAAAATCTTATCTTTCATTTTTTTTTCCATCTTTTTTATTTTCATCAAATTTTTCTCTATTTTTTCTGATTTTTATGTAGTTTTTTTTCTTCCTCGGAGTTTCCATTAGGTGGGAAGCTTGAAGTAGCCGAACGAAAAAGCTTAGATGATGGCTATGATTTTGTATTAGGTATAAATGGTTTGGGAAAAATGGATGAGGAGAAGAAATGGATGGAAAGGGGAGGAGAAAAGAGAAGAGAATGGATAGAGAAAAGGAAGGAGAAAGAGGAGGAAGAGAATGGATGGAGAAAGGAGAGGAGGAGAAAGGAGGAAGAAAGAGGAGGAAGAGAAGGAGAAATTAATGAAAAGAAAGGGAAGGAAGAGAAAGAAAGAAAGTAGAAGAAAGAGGAACACTGGCCATGGAGGAGAGATTGAGGAAGAAGATGAATATTTTTATTATTTTAAAAAAAATTATTAATGAAGATAAATGATTGGACTATGTTGGAACATATTGATAACTAAAAGAACTAGTTTGACATATTTTAAAGTGTAAAAAATATAAATAAAATTAAGTTAAAATAGAGGAGGTGTCCATATAATTTACCTCAAAATAAAAGGAGCAAGATTCGCTGCACCAAGATTCGCTGGACACCGGCCACAATCTCCATCCGAATTTATTTTTTTTGACTTGCACGTGAAAAATTTTTGTGTAATACTTCCTACACCGCGCGCGGTGATTGGGCGCTGCATATGGGCCCCTCACGCGCGCGGTGCGCGCCGAAATGTTTCCCAAAATTTTTATATTTACCCCGGCAAGGCGGCCCACGTTAAAAAAAAAGAAACGCTGCCCTACCACCGACGCTCGTCCGCGTCTATTCTGATTTCCACTCTCACGCTCCCGAGTGCGGGAGAGGCATGGTCATCTTAATCCAACCACCCATGTATTATGTAACGGTTACGCTGGGACAGGTCCCCCATGAGCCGCACAGCAGGGTCTCCCGTTATATCATATGAATGTCATCCAGTTAAGATCATGCTGCAAGTAAAAATACTGGATTCTTCAAGTTTGCAACTACAACAGAGGGAATCTTGTAATGCTTGATCGACGAACTTTGAAAGTGAAGTGCATTCAGTTCAAGTGCCGTTCTTTGTTTGGATAAATATGTATGTTGTCCCATCCAACTGATATGTTTGGTGTTCAACATTAACATTTACTGAGGATGGTATGCGGCAAGTTTTGATATGAGGATACAATTTAACATTTATTGCAGTGTATCATGCTTTTATTTTTAATCTTATAAAAAATAAATTGGTACATACTGCGGTTGAGAATCAACTCGACCAAGACTCTGAGCTGCTGAAGTATTCTTGAAGAGCTCAAACTAAAGACTAAATAGATTAGAGAGGTTGGCAAATTGTGATGTGCCTTCGAGATGGTAATATAACGGTCACTATGCACAGATTGTGATGACTCCAATGCTAACCGCTTCCAATATAGACGAGGCTGTGCTCGAGCCTCCGTACTAACACTGGATCTAGGGATACAAATGGATCAGATCGAATCCAGTCAAGAGTGATCCTCATTCGACTTAATTTCTTGATCAGATACTAATGTTAGATCCGGATATAACTTGATAGATTGAATCGGTCAAATCAGGTTCAAGCTAAAAAGAAGTAAAATACTTGATAGATCCATGTGTAGCCTGGTCTTAACCCAAATACTTCAAGTCCAGATCGAGTTTGGTTTGAGTCCTGGTCGAGTCCTGGCTATATTGCATATGCTTTAATAAATTTCAATGGGAAGAAGTAAAAAATATGAGAAAGTTCTGAATTCTTCTTTTCGATGCAGTGGTTTCAGTTTAAGTTTGTATAGACTATAACACTATAGCTTCATGTTATGAGCTATAACACGTCACCTAAATATATTCTTTTTTTATTGCTAGGATCAATAAATCAACAATATCTCCCACTACTTCATGCACCACCATAAATTTTAAAAGACAAGCAAAATAAGAACACACTTGCAACCAAACTTGATCATTAAAGAATGCATAGAGACTTGCAATTCATTTAAATTATGTCTAAATATTTTTTTTAATGAAGCAACATGGTTTCTTCTAAAAAGAATATCCAGGATATGGATTCGGTTGTTCGGGTCCTATACCATGGGTCAGTTGGATTGAGTCAGAATTCAATAAATCTTAAATATTAAATAAAAATTTATCATTATTTCCAACTTTGAGAGAGGTTATTGTAATTTACTCTTAATATTTTTATGGTTGGAAGCAGATTTATAGCATTCTGATCATCCAAGAATGCAAAGTCTTGTGGCTATTTTCTGGGTTATCCGGATTTTGATTAGCCACGCCATATATAATCATTTAATACGACTTCTTCCTAGTCTGGTTATAACGGACCCAATAAATTGCATAATTAAAAACTTGGTTATATAATAAAGGAGATTTTAATGGCTGATTCATTTATTGACCATACTTTAACTTTTAATCCCTATAAATCTTTTTTTTAACAATCGGTCTATCATTAAATGTTCTTATAACTTTTAATCCATAAAAGACAAAAATACCCACCATATTATTAAATGCTCAGATCATTGATATGTCAATTATTATAGACAAAAATACCCTTATAGCTTGTTAAATAAAAATACTCCCCATATTTATTTAATTATATACTACATTAATTTAACTATATACTATGTTTAGTTTAATTATATACTACATTAATTTAACTATATACTATGTTTAGTTAACTATGTACCATATTAATTTAACTATATATAATTTTTATTTAACTATATATAATGTTCATTTAATTATGCAGTATTTATTTAATTATGTATCATATTAATTTAACTATATACAATATTTATTTAATTATGTATACTATTTATTTAACTATATATAATATTTAATTAACTATATACTATATTTAGTTAACTATGTATATTATTCATTTAATTGTATGCAGTGTTCATTTAACTGTGTACCATATTAATTTAATTATATACTATATTTAGTTAACTGTGTACTATATTAATTTAACTATATATAATTTTTATTTAACTATGTACCATATTTGTTTAACTATGCAGTATTTATTTAATTATATGCTATATTAATTTATCTATATATAGTATTATTTAATTATATATAATATTTATTTAACTATGTATAATATTTAATTAACTGTATACTATATTTAATTAACTATGCATAGTATTTATTTAATTGTGTACAGTTTTCATTTAACTATGTACTATATTAATTTAACTATGTATAATTTTTATTTAATCATATACCATATTCATTTAACTATGCAGTATTTATTTAACTATATGCCATATTAATTTAACTATATACTGTATTTATCTAATTATGCAGATTGTTCATTTAACTGTGTATACTTTTTATTTAACTTTGTACTATATTTGATTAACTGTATATAGTATTTATTTAACTATGTACCATATTAATTTGACTACGTACTATATTTAGTTAATTATGTAGCATATTAATTTAACTATATATAGTTTTGATTTAACTATGTATAGTGTTCATTTAACTATATAGTATTTATTTAATTATGTATCATGTTAATTTAATTATATGCAATATTCATTTAATTGTATATACTATCTATTTAACTATGTACAATATTTAATTAACTATATACTATATTTAGATAATTATATATTATATTCATTTAACTCTATATAGTATTCATTTAATTATGTACTATATTAATTTAACTATATAATATATTTAGTTAACTATGTACTATATTAATTTAACTATGTATAATTTTTATTTAACTATATACCATATTCATTTAACTATGTAGTATTTATTTAACTATGTGCCATGTAAATTTAACTATATATAGTGTTTATTTAACCATATGCACTATTCATTTAACTATGTATAATATTTAATTAATTATGTTCTATATTTAGTTAACTATGTACAGTATTCATTTAACTATATATAGTATTCATTTAACTATGTACCATATTAATTTAATTATATACTATATTTAGTTAACTATATACTATATTAATTTAACTGTGTATAATTTTTATTTAACTGTATACCATGTTTATTTAACTATGCAGTATTCATTTAATTATGTGCTATGTTAATTTAACTATATATGATATTTATTTAACTATATACACTATTCATTTAAATATGCATAATATTTAATTAACTATATACTATATTTAATTAATTATATATAGTATTTATTTAACTGTGTGTAGTATTCATTTAACTATGTACTATATTAATTTAACTATGTACTATATTTAGTTAACTATATACCATATTAATTTAACTGTATATAATTTTTATTTAACTATGCACCATATTTATTTAACTATGCAGTATTCATTTAATTATGTATTATGTTAATTTAACTATGTATAGTATTTATTTAACTATGTGCATTATTCATTTAACTGTATATAATATTTAATTAACTATGTACTATATTTAGTTAACCATGTATTATATTCATTTAACTATATACCATATTAATTTAACTATATACTATATTTAGTTAATTATATATCATATTAATTTAACTATGTACAGTTTTTATTTAACCGTGTACAATATTTATTTAACTATACAATATTTATTTAATTATGTCATATTAATTTAACTATGTGCAATATTCATTTAACTATTTATACTATTCATTTAACTATGTATAATATTTAATTAATGATATACTATATTTAGTTAACTATGTATAATATTCATTTAACTGTGTATAGTATTTATTTAACTATGTACTATATTAATTTAACTATGTACTATGTTTAGTTAACTATGTATTATATTAATTTAATTATGTATAATTTTTATTTAACTATGTACCATATTTATTTAACTATGCAGTATTTATTTAATTATGTGCCATGTTAATTTAATTATATATAATATTTATTTAACTATATGCACTGTTCATTTAATTGTATGCATTGTTCATTTAACTGTGTACTATATTTAGTTAACTGTATATAGTATTTATTTAACTATGTGCAGTATTCATTTAACTATATATCATATTAATTTAACTGTATACTATATTTACTTACTATGTACCATATTAATTTAATTATATATAATTTTTATTTAACTTTGTACCATGTTTATTTAATTATACATCATGTTAATTTAACTATATATAGTATTTATTTAACCATATACAATGTTCATTTAATTATGTACTATATTAATTTAATTATATACTATATTTAGTTAATTAAGTACCATATTAATTTAATTATGTATATTATTTATTTAACTACATAGTATTTATTTAATTATACATCATGTTAATTTAACTATATACAGTATTCATTTAACTGTATGCACTGTTCATTTAACTATGTACAATATTTAATTAACTATATATTATATTTAGTTAATTATGTATAGTATTATTTAACTATGTTTAGTATTTATTTAACTATATATCATGTTAATTTAACTATGTATCATATTTATTTAATTATATTAAATATTAATTTAACTATATATAGTATTCATTTAACTATATGGTGTATTAATTTAACTGTGTATTATAGTAATTTAACTATGTATCATATTTATTTAACTATATATCATGTTAATTTAGCTATGTATAGCATCCATATAACCATATATAATAGTAAATTAGTTGTGTACAATTTTAATTTAACTATATACCGTATTTAGTTAATTGTGTACTATGATACTGTAGATTATGGAGTGCATATACTAATATTTTCGAACTATGATACCTCGTATGGACATATTAAAAACTGATCTTCTGTTTGGACCTATGGCATAGTAGAGGTCAGCCCATGGATCCCTCCTGGCATAGAGGTTGTTCTATGGATTGCCCCTTACAGCATGCCAGACCAAAAATAGTGTGCCAACATCCTTTTTCTGGTCTTAATTCATTAAACAGTTTAATTCCTATATCATTGAAAAAATTATTTGCCCTATTTGAGCTGAATCTTTCATCAAATTTTTTTTTTGGTGCACTGATTGAAGCCCACTTACCAACCTCAAAAGCTTAATAATTTTGAATGTAGTCTCATAACTCATTAATAGTATATGTGAGTCAAAATTGGCTTCCTCCTTTCAAAGCAAGAGTAATGAATATGAGTAATAATATATTTGGCTTAATAATAAATCTTTATACAGTAAATAATAACAATTCAAAGCCATAATTAATAAGCAAGAGTTCAAGGGCATATATTTCTTTCCACAACTATAATTAGCCAAAAAAATAGCAAGCAACAATATTATACAACATGAGCTATCTCAACATATATTTCTTTCCACATCAATAACCAATAACCAATGAAGGAAAATGCTCGATAGGCAGCCTCCTCTCTCCCTCGACAATCAATGTCTTAGTCTTTTCCGACATTTCGACCATCTTCAAGTCCCCAAAATTCTTTGATCTCAGCTCGAGAACCTCCTCTAGCAGCACACGATCAAGCATCGAAATGAGGTAGGAGTAGAAACTCTTGGTGATCTTTGAGTTAGTGTTGGTGGTGAATTGCATGCTGTCAAAATCATTCAACATGGCCATGATCTAGACCTGTAGGATGCAGCCCATGGTGCGGTTGGAGGACAGCAGTGCCACCTTAGGAAGGGTCGGAGGGTGGAGGCATAGGTGAGGAGGTGCTTCATGCGATCGATCAGCTCAGGAATGGACCATAACTTGTCAAGGAGGCAGCAGAGGCAAAGGTCAGGAAGGTTGACGGAAGCCTCCTGGATGGAGATGGCGAAGCAGGCAAGAAGAGAGCCGAGCTTAAGGAAGGGATGGGAGTAGGTTTGGGGATCTGGAAGTAACATGTGGCAAGGGAGAACAGCTCCATCATGCTCAACATCTTACAGAGAAGAACAAAGAAGAACTAGGGTTAGGGATCGAGTTGAGAAGCCATATAGCAAGAGCAACGATACACGGTTAACTAAATATAGTATACAGTTAAATTAATATAGTATGCAGTTAAATGAATACTGTACATAATTAAATGAACATGATGCACGGTTAACTGAATACCGCATGTAGTTAAATAAATATTATACATAGTTAAATTAATATAGCATATAATTAAATGAACACTACATAGTTAAATGAATACTATACATCGTTAAATAAAAACTATACACAGTTAAATAAATATAGTATATAGTTAACTAAATATAGTATATAGTTAAATTAATAAGGTATACAGTTAAATGAATACTATACATAGTTAACTAAATATAGTATATAATTAATTAAATATTATACACAGTTAAATAAATAGTACACATAGTTAAATAAATATTATATATAGTTAAATTAATATAATATATAATTAAATAAATACTGCATAGTTAAATAAATATGATATATAGTTAAATAAAAATTATATATAATTAAATTAATAAGATACATAGTTAAATAAATACTACACACAGTTAAATGAATATTGTATATAGTTAATTAAATATAGTATATAGTTAATTAAATATTATGAAAGAAAGAGTTTGTATAGAAAAGGAAGAATAAATATGGAGGATATTTTTATCTTTTATAATTAAAAGTTATGAGAGTATTTAATGATAGATAGATTGTTATAAAGGTAAAGGGACAGGTTGTTATAAAGATAAATAATAAGTTGGATATTTTATAAAATAAAATGATAATAAAAGAATGTTTTGTTACTATAGCATAAAAGAATGGAGCGGAAGTTAAAGCTTTGGTCAACAAGGATTTTTTTGTTAGAATAGAGTCAAAAAAAAAAAGAGACCGGGAATTAATTACCCTTATAATAAATCTAGAGGACTCGCGTTATGTTGGCTTATGAAGCAATAAAAATTCTCTGCACTGTATGGCAAAAAAAAAAAAGCTGTATTAGGTGGAAATTTTGAGAACCACCAAAGAAAATACCATTATATAACAATAATCACCATGATTTGAGTTACAATACATGCCTGCATGTCTCAAACGAAAGCTAATTAAGCGTCACGCATTATTGTTTCCATGTATTCCATGCATGTTTTCTAGTAATGCTTCAACCAAGCACAATTTCTTCAAGATTAGAGCAAATATTTCCCCATGGCATCAGAATTTTGCGATCAAGCTATGTAGTCAATTACATCATTTAAGAAAGGAAAAACAGAACTATTACGCATGCGTTGGAATTTCTCCTCGAGCTCACGCATGTGTTCGCTGTTGGTGATACGGAAATAGTAGTCTGGATGTATGCCCTGATCCACGGCATTCGGCAGTGTTGCCGTGCCGATGGCCAGAATAGTGACAGTGCCGTCGGCCCTCTGCGCCATACGGATGGAGTCGAGGCTAACCATTTCTCGTAATAGCGATGGACGGTGGAGGACGTATGGCTCGGAGTACTCCCGCAGGGAAGAGAAAGATTCATGAAAAAAAATTATTGGTTAGAGATTCTACACCAATCAATAATAAATCAGTACATTATTTAAAAAAATAAAAAAATATATTATTATATATACTATCTTTAAATTTTTTAAATTAAAAAAATATTTTTATTATTTAAAATAATAAAATTATTTTTTAAATAATATATTAATTTATTATTGGTTGGTGCAAGATAAGTTTTCGCTGGGTTGGTGGCAGCGCCGGTGCTCCCCGGTCCCCAACCAATGAGGACGGACGTGCACCTTTATAATATCACGGGCGGGATAGAAGAAAAATAAAGAAACGGAACAGACAACAGACAAACAAATAAACAGCAAAAAAAAAAAAACCGCAGGACCTGATGATTTTACTAACACATGATGTTCGTTGAGCCAAGATTTACGGAGGAGCAGGTAAAGCGCCGTGCAGTCTGTGAACCTAAAAACGAGAAAAAAAAGAAAAGTAGAGCTCCGGTTTTGATGAGCCCGCAGCCTTGGCCGATGTAACGCTGTTGCGGCAGCTTCCCATAAAGGTTTTGTCTTGGCCTGGCCGAGATGCCAGGATTTTTTTTAAATATTATTTTTTTTATAATTTTATTTTAAAACTAATTTTATTTTATTTTTTAAATTATTTATATTAAAATCGTATACTCAATTCATAATTTTTTTGGATCATCTCAGCTGAAATTATAAGTTAAACTCATGATTTTAAGCCCAACTGATCTATTTAGGTGACGGACTGAAATTATAGAATCATGATTACGGTGAAACCGCAGGCCCGGATCACCAGTCCAAACCTTTTTTTAAAAAAAATTTGCGGATGAAGAATGGAGGGCGGAGAACCGGTGCATGGGGGGAGGGGGGGGTGGCCGATGGGCGGGGACCCGCAAGGTGGGACGAAGGGGCGCCGCAGAGAATAGAGAGCGCAAGCAGAGCGGGCAAGCAGGGAATGGAGGAAGATTTATTTATTTTATTTTTTTTATGGGGGGGGGGGTGGATGAAGGACTTCACGGGGTGTGCGGGATCAACGGGAGATGAATATATATATATATATTTATGTGCGGATTGGGCGAGGGCGCGGGGGATGGGGGGGGGATGGGGTGATAAAAAAAAAATTGAAGCCTGTTCCATTGGAGAAGGAATTAAAGACCTGTTAATGTACTGTCACCGAATAGAAATGAAGCTATTAATTATATTTCTGTTATTTTTGGAGAGTCTGTCATGCTTTTCATCGTCACTATCCTATATATATCATGAATATTCTGAGCAATGCCATCAGGACTACTTAAATGTACAACTCTGGCATGTATCATCGTATCAAGCTGCTAAGAGAAATATAACACCAACTCCAACATATAAATGTACGATTCTCAAAATATTATGGATCCTAGATTTAGATACTCTAAAAATTGTCACTAAGACAAATAAGGAAGCTATTGATGCCAAAGTGCACCTTTCTTCCTCAAAGTCTGCAATAACAAAGAAACATGTCATGGATGATAAAAAAAGAAGGATACAAAAGAACAAATCTTTAGAAGGATTCGCTACGTTGGTGCACATATTCACAACTCCAGACCATGTTAAGTAGAAACAACCATATTTTGAACCGAGATAAGAATGTCAGGAACAACTATGAACCATCCACGGCTCAAGATCATACCAAAACATTATCTCTAGAACTCAAGATAACTCTCCATTGTATCCAATCCCCAGCCACAGTCGGTCAGATGATACGGTCCAGTTACACCTGATGCATGCAATACCGATGCCAACCAATGATGGTTCTGGTTCTCTTCTTAACCCTTTTTTGCGACTTTAAAAATCTAGCTTGGTTCTTCTATACATTTCTAATTTTGGCTTCTCCTCCTCCATCAACTCCTCCTCCTGATGCAAAATGATGGTCTTAACGCTAAGGAAGCTAATACTCGACAAGAAAAATAGTTGCCATTGGTTGAGACTAAAAATTTTAAAATTAATTATAATACATTGTTTTTCTGTCATCGCGATCGTGGTGTAGATCTTCATCATCACCGCCATCACTATCATTAGGGATGGCAATGGATTGGATATGGATCGGATCAGTCTATATCCATATCCATCCTGCAAATAAAAGTTTTATATCCATACCCATCCTGTACCACTTCGGATCGGATCGGGTCGGATCTAGCAAAGATGCAAGTTGAGTCGAATTAGGTATATAAGAGAGATTAATCGGGTTAGATCAGGTCCAATTAGGGCTGCAAATGAGTCGAATTACTCATGAGCTACTTAAGTTCGACTCGAGTTCAAGCTCAACTTGACTCGGTTATTATCGAGTTCGAATCGAGCTCAAGTATGCAAGTCGAGCTTAAGTAGCAGGATATTCGACTCGAAAGCTCACAAGCCTACTCAAATATATATATATATATAGGATAATATTAATTTTATTTATAATATTTATTAATATATATTATTAATAAGATAATGCTCAATTTCGAGCTCGAGCTCGAGTATGGCTCGGTTCATATTTGAGTCGAGTCGAGTCGATCTCGAGCTTTATCTATTTTTTATCGAGCCGAGTTTTGAATCCAAGTATTTTGAATTAAGTCGAACTCGAGCTTCCAGTTACTCGACTCGATTGGACCTCTAGATCCGATACATATAAATAATAAAACTTATTATAATTTTGAATAAAAAATATATATTAAAATTATATCAGATTGGGGTATACTATTATTCGTACCTGATCCAAACTCACTTCAGATATTTTTTTTAGAACCCATACCCGCCCTGGATTCTAATTAGGTTGGATAAAATCTGTTCCATTCGGATTGAATCGGATCGGATACCCGGATAAAATTATCATCTCTAATTATGATGGATTGCATTCATGATTTCAAAATTGATTTCTTCACTTTCTCTCTCTTCTTCTTTTTCTTTTTTTCTTTCTTTCTTTTTTTCTTATAATGAGGGTGGAGGACTTGCATAGTGGGGTGGGTGTGGGGCGTGGCTCCTTCAAATGCATGGTTCTTTGTCACCATTGCCACCACCGCCTCCTCTCCCTCCATCCGTCATAATAAAATTTAAAAAAAAATCTCCCCCACCCCCCATAACACCACCCATGGGTCCATGATCGTAACCACTACCCTCCGATCTTGCCCCCACCTTCATTTGCCAAAAAAAAAAAAAAAAAATCTTCCCCTATCCCCCTCGTGCCCTCCCCCGGCGCCCTCCCACCCCATCCCATAGGTCCTCGCTTGTCACCCACCTCCCGCCCCAGCCCCCACCTTTGTTCATCACAATAAAAAAAAAAAAAAAGCTTCTCCATCCTCGTCTGCTTGCACCCCCCAACTCCAGCGGCATCCTCTTACCCCATCCTATTGGTCCCACCCATCACCACCATCCCCCACCACCACCCCCCCTCATCTATCACAAGAAAAAAAAACATCTTCTATCCCCCACTTGCCCACTCCGCTTGCACCCCTGCCCCACCCCATGGGTCCCTACCCGTCACCCCCTGGACTCATGGGCCGAGCTTGTAATTTTAGTGAAACTATGAGTTGGGCCAATAATTTCATTGAAATCATGGGTTGATCTTGCGATTTCAATCCACCACGTAAATAGGTCAACTGGACTTGAAATCACAAGTTCAACCCAGGATTCCAACTGAAGTGATCCAAGAAATTGTAGGTTGGACCTGTGATTTTGATGTGGGCAATAGTTTCAAAAATAAATTTAAGATGAGATATTTTTATAATAAAATAATAAAAAATATTTTAAAAATAAATTGAGATGCCGATGAAAATTTTTTTTGATTATTGTCCTGATTAACATGATTTTAGGGACCATCGTTAATAACTTATATAACTTTTCTTTTTTTTTTTGAATTAAGGAGACAAGATACTAGCGAGACCTTGATCATTGCAACTTATTTACAGAAATGTATTTATTTTGATCATACAAAGTTAAGTTATTTGACCGAGAAAACGAAAATGAAAAACAACCCAACTGAAACATTGCAACTTAGTAGAAAAAAAGAAAGATTTCATTTTATTTGAAACAATCCTATTGAAATATCACAGCTAAGAGGAATCAGCGAGATTAGGTGACTAGTGCTAATCATGAGCAGATCTTAGACCTAAACTCTATTCATTTTTAATTAGATTTTAAATCAGACATATGTAAAATTTAATATTTTCTGGATCCAAATTCAGTCCATTATCAGATTTATCTGTGACTAGAGGATTGCTTCTAGACTGTTCAATGATATTTTATTTTTTAATCTTTTAATTATATTTGTATATTAGATTGATATAAATATTCTCATTAAGATTTTGATACCATAATAGTTTTTGGACTGAGAGTAGCCTCCTTGTGGAACTTGAAGATTTTGTATCTATTGATTGCTGGGATGTGTATTACGTAGTACAATAATTACTTTGATATTTATGTCCAAAAAAATAGAACTTGTATTTGCCCACCATACGTTAGGAGAAATATGTGACATATGCTTGCCCAAGATATCCACCAATCTCTCTCAACATATGCTTTTTTTTTTTTTTTTGCCCAAAAATATCTAGAAGTGCCAAACTCTAGGGGGAGTGGAGCACTATCCCTCTTTTCGCAATAAAAATAAACTTCATATCCACCTCCCAATAAAATGCTTGGTGGTCTCCTAACGTTTTCTCACCTTTGTATCTATCTAGGACGTGTTTTGTTAGGATTCAGAGTTGGATTCTAAAATAAAAAAATAATTGAATAACTTTCATTCCAGCTGTTTGAGCAGGTGAATGCTATTCTCATTCCAATTATGAGAGAAATAAAAATATATTTTTTCAAAATCCAATCTTTAATTTTTTATAGTATTTCAATCCAATTTCAGTCATGAATTAAATACAATAGGCATATGATCATGCCAATTTTTATTTCAATTTATTTTGATTTTAACTTTAATTTCATTTCAATTTCGATTGCAAATTAAATATGATCTAAAGATGAGATGAATATAAGATGCTAAATTGATGAGAAGAATTGTCTTTTTTTTTTTTTTTTTTTTTCCCATTTATACCATGTGTCGATATAAACCATGCTACCCTGTCAGGCAGTGGAGTTTTAGCTCATGCTATACGGTGCACATGACGCATCCCTAATCCCCGGCAACCAGCAGCACCCACGTACCTTTTCCAAATCAACAAAATTTCCTTGCCATGACAGATAGACTTCCAGGAGATGGGTGTTATATGCATCTCTCGGCTTTCATCATCAAGCTGTGTTAGATACTGCATATCATATTTGGTAGTTGTGATTTTTAGATTTTCAGTCCAGATTATTGTATCTAAGATTGTACAAGACTATTTTCTGCTTCAAGTCCATGTATGTACCCAAAAAAAAAAAAATCTACAAAATTTTATTTTAGTTCTCCAAGAATACGATGGCCATCAAAGTTTCTCTTATTAGGATACCAGAAGAGACCCCGCGCGAGGCATTCCACACCATAAAGCTCAAGCAACTTGGCGATACCGTAATTGCCATGAGGTCGAAGCAGGACCACCATTGATGTTGAAAGTTCTGAACTCCCGTGGGGCTATCGGGTTCGAAGTCCCGATCCTGTCTGACACGGAATCTTTAATTGTATGCCTAATCTATGTAATTATGGAAACAAACTTTCGATAATACTTCATTTTGAAATGGTTATGACTCATTTAGCATATGCTTAGCAGATGAATTCAACCAATAAATAATACAACGCACGCGTTGATGATAAGAAATCACCAATGGGAACTAACAAAAGGAGTCCATCACGATTTTTGGTTGAACCGTTTGGATCCGCCATTTCTTTTCATTATTTTTTTGTTGGGCAGGGGCCATTTCCAGGCAAGGCCCGTTTCCTCTCTGTTGTTGCTGCTGAAAATTGCATGCTTCGGAAGTGAAGCGGTCAGTTTCTCATAGGAGATGCTGGAGTGATTTGTAAAATAAAATTCGGACCAAAAGAATTTGACTCTGACGAGAATCCTCCAATGCTCAAGTCAGCAGAGAACGATCAAGTAATAATGAATTCTCTGGAGAGATTTTTTGCTTATCTGGATCCTCGAGATTTTTTGGTATTTATAGAAGAGAAATATCATATGGTTCCACAAGTCTCGGATCATTAATCATACTATTGTGGATGAGATATTCACTCCGCGAGATTCAAATATCCTTTTTTTTCTTTATAAGCTGGATGAGTTGTATCACCTCATGGTACATGAGGATCCCATCTATTAATTGCATTAGCTATCATGCCTTCTTAAGATGGGTGAGTGGTTGCCATATAAATCAGGAGGTCATTAATTAAGGTATCAGAATGGCCACATGATGGATGGAACCCAAGTAGAGTCTCAGCTCAGTACATATACTCAGCTCGGATGGCCCATCTCATACCTCGGATAGCTCATAGTAGTAGAATATAGTTATCCCATAATTCTTCTCAGCAGGACATGAATTCGAGGCATCAAAAATACCTCCGTAACATTATCCCTCTACTCTTGAGGCTGAGAATCAGACGAAAGAAATATTGCTGGCACGATGCCTCGGGCCTAGGGACATCTATCCATGTATTCCTTTAAGGCATCTGGTCCTTATTTAATGCGGCCAGTAGAAGCAGTTGAAGAAAAGCTTAAATTTTGAGCCGATCTAAGGCTATTAAGATTTAGGCTGATTAAAATCCATTTTGAGTCAAGACCGATCGAAAGCCGTTAAAGCTGAGGCCGATCATACGCTCTTGAATTTGAGACCGATCGAAAGCCATTGAAATGGAGGCCGATCATAGGCCGTTGAAGCTTAAGCCAATCAAAGGTCGTTTTGAACTAAGGCCGATCAAAGGCCGTTGAAGCGAAGGTTGATCATAGGTCGTTGAAGCTTAGACCAATCAAAGGCCATTTTGAACCAAGACTGATCGAAGGTCGTTGAAGTTGAGACCGCTCATAGGCCGTTGAAGCTGAGGCCGATCATAGGACTGTTGAAGCTTAGACCGATCAAAGACCATTTTAAACCAAAACCGATTGAAGACCGTTGAAGCCGAGGCCGATCATAAGCCATTGAAGCTTAGGCCGATCAAAGGCCGTTTTAAATCAAGAAGGTCGTTGAAACTGAGGCCGATCATAGGCCGTTGAAGCTGAAGCGATCATAGGCCATTGAGGCTTAGGCCGATCAAAGGTCGTTTTGAACCAAGGCCAATCGAAGGCCGTTGAAGCTGAGGTCGATCATAGGCCATTGAAGTTGAGGCCAATCATAGGGCATTGAGGCTTAAATCGATCAAAGGCCATTTTGAACCAAGGTCGATTGAAGGCCGTTGATGTTGAGGCCGATCATAGGCCGTTGAGGCTTAGGCCGATCAAAGACCATTTTGAATCAAGGCCGATTAAAAGCCATTTCGAACTGAAATTTTTGCTGATCTCGGTCTTTTAGTGATATGATCCTTTGAGGCTAGTTTTTGGAGGTTCTCTCCGATGACATAGGCCTTATCTTGGTCCTTACCTCGTCTTGGTGGCCTTGGTTCGATCCTCACTTCAATTTAAGTGCTTGAAAATCTATTATTTTACAAAAAGAAAGATATATAATAATAGATGGGGCCTGAAAAACTTTTTACCATGAGTGTTGTGAGCTCTGTTTGAGAGCTTTTGAGTTCTGCTTGCCTCCTCTGTTATTTGTCTTGATTTAAACTAGAGCTTCGCCTCAGTTTGGACTAGTTTTTTTGCTTTGGATTAGCCTAATTTTTCTTCAGATTTGTGTTGAACTTAATTTCGGTCCTCAGAATGACCTCTGAGCTCAGGTTTTTGCTGATTTTAGCATTCTGAGCTCGGATTTCTACTTATTTTAGCATTTTGAGCTCGAATTTCTATCAATTTTAGCATTCTGAGCTTAAATTTTTACTTATTTTAGCATTTTGAGCTCGAATTTGGAAGATCGGCTTCGATCTTTACTTCGATCATTATGATCCTTGCTTTGAATTGATCTTGGCCTTCACTTCAGCTTGATTTTGGATTAAAACCCATGATCCTTTGGGAAGGAAAGAAAATAAAATAAAGAATAAGGGCTTGAGAGCCTTTTACCGTGAGAGTTTTGAGCTTTGTTTGGGAGCTCTTGGATTTTGTTTGACTCCTTTCAGTTATTTGTAAAAGTTTGGAATCGGAGTTTTATCTCAATTGGGGCTTATTTTTGCTTTAGTTCAGCCTTCATTTTGACTTCAGATCAGTTGCATCTTCACCTAAGATGGGTCGGACCTTTACCTCAGATTGGTCTTCATTCTCATCATATAAGGGCTTGAATCTTAGTTCGGATTGATCTTGACCTTAACCTCGGATTTGCTTGATCTTAAGCTTGGGACCACTAATGGGTGGCTTTAAGGCCACTATGGGCCGACCCGGCAAGGTTCGGCATGAGTGGGTGCTTCGAGGATGCACCGAGAGGCATTAGGCTCATTGATACTAGCTTCGGTGCCGTTAACAGCCTTGACCATGATGGAAGCATGCAGACTTCGACACACAGGCGACTTCGATCGTGCTGGGAGCACGCGAAGCTTTGGCCATGCAGGAGATGCATAGGGAGGAGTTCAAAGCTATCGGAGGCTGCTTTGGCCATGCGGGAGGCTCCGACATTGGCAGGAGTTTGCATGCCATGGATGTGTGCACGGTGGGCTTTGGAGCCTCCGATCCTGCCTATTACATGCACAATAGTGTGGAAAACTTCGTGACCTCCGACTCGATGGCTTTGGGGGTGCCGATCTAGCAGGTGCACGTGCGGGAGAGGCGTTGAGCTCCATCGAAAAGGCTTCAAGCCCTCCTCTCTCTCTTACAAGCTGGAGAAGAGCTTTTGATCCAAGAGTCGTGAAAAGGCTTTATACCTGGAGAAGATAAGTCATAGGACCCAGCTTTTTATGAAAAGAGTCTGGTCTCAAAAGCAACATTTTTTCGTTTTTGTTGCCCATGATGGAGTAAACATCAATAGAATGATGGAACTAGTATTATTGCACTCACTCAGTAAGAGAGCTAAGTCAAATCCTGAAAAGAAAAATGCACGGTGGCTAGCATGCAGGGATCATGGGCCCCATGTGGAGGGTTGCTCGCTGATGGTGTTGGTCACTTCTGAGGAGGTTAGAGTGCATGGACTTCGATGCATGAGGGAGGCTTTAGAGCCTCCAATGCTGGCTTCGGCCTTATTTGAGAGAGAGTTTCAGTCACGCCTGGGAGTGCGGGGAATGATCGCGGCCGGACAAGCGATGGGCGGAAGGACCTCGGACAGATGCGCTCGCAGGTGGAAGGACTTCGGCCGATCGTGCGCATAGACTTTGGTGCGTGGGGAAGGCTTCAGAGCCTTCATTGCCAGTCTCGCTGCACTTGGGAGCATTGGAGAGAAGGTCGACGCATAGGAAGGACTTCGGCCGGATGCACACGCGGACCGAGGGGAGGTCGATTGGACATGCGATAGGCATAGACGTGCGGCACTGCTGATCCAGTGAGCTTGGCACACGGGGACGACCGATCCGACGGGAACTGGGCTCGAAGATGGGTGCAAGCGCACGGGATTTTGCTTCAAAAATGCGAACGGGCGCGCTGGAGGGGAGATCCGACGACCTCTGCAGTGCCAGGCTAGCTTGCTGGCCGCCGATCCGGCATCGACGTCGGGGAGAAATGTGGCAAGTGCGGGAAGGACGGTGGTAGGTGTCCTCGGCACTGGCAAGGCATGCAATGGGTGCGGGGGAGACCCATGGCCCCCTCTCCCTCTTTTCTTTTCCTCTTCTTTGGCGACGACTGGAGTTGCGCGGGCTTGGAGGAGGCCAGTCAGACAATCGACGGGCATGAGGGAGAGAGGATCACCCGGAGTTGCCTGGGCGCACGGGAGAGTTTGGAGTCCGAAGCCGTAGGTGAGATTGGAGTGGGCACTGACCGTAAGAAGGTTGCATGGAGGAGGATCATGCCACGGAGAGATGGTGGTGCCACCGAATCTAGTTCTGCATGGCCTAGAGAAGCTCGGGATCGCACAGGGGGGTCGTGGACTGCTGATGGAGTGCCGAGAGGAGGCGGTGCCACCAAATCCAGATTGTCACGGTTTGGAGAAGTCGGGATCGTGCGGGGGAGGCCATGGATCTGAGCATCGGAGGAGAGCTAGATGCGTTGGAGGGCGGCCGAGCTGTTTTTCTTTTTTCCTTTTTTTTAAAAAAAATCTATCACTAGCCATAGGATAAGTTGGAAAAGAAAGAGTCGGCATAACTTTCAAAGCATACGTTTGGTTCCTCTCGTGCCCCTCCAACAAAGCCAAAGTCAGCCAGATCCAAGGTACTCCTAGGTACTCCTACGTCTCCGAGCTTCATATTTTTTAATCATTTCTATGGTTGGAATACTCATATCTTGAAGATCTGCCCTTTTTTTCCCTCAAATTATTGGGGAGAGCGGCGACAGGGATTTAAATCATGCTCCAATTGTGGGTTGAGAAAGCATCGATGGGTCTGTCTCCTCCTCAGATGTCGAGAAGGCTCAACTCTCAATTACAGTAAAGAAGCTAGCATTTGCAGCGGTACCATTTCTAGGAGCGCAATCGGCACCACCAAAAGAAGTACAGGCTACTCCATAGAAGATGGTGCAGGGGCAGCCTGGCTTGGCTGTGGCACTGTCAGAGGAGGCGCAAAAGCAGTCTGGATCGCCTGAATGGTAGCTATCAAGGTATTAACCTGCTGAAGAAGTAGGTTGAACTGATCCATCATCATCGGGATCGATTGAGTCGGTGGAGAAGTTTCTGCCACCAGGGGCTAAACAAGATCGTCAGCCTGAAGAACCGCCTAATAGGAGGCGGTGGCGTCGGTTAGACGAGATGATGCCTTTCTGAATAGCATATTTGAAAGTAAGCCCTTCCTCTATCTGTTATTGCTGAAAATTGCATGCTTCAAAAGCGGAGCGGTTGGTTTCTCGCAGGAGGTGCAGGAATAATCTACAAAATAAAGTCTGGATCAGAGGATTTAACTTTGGCGAGAATCCTTCGACACTCAAGTCAGCAAAGAACAATTAAGCAATAAAGAATTTTCTGAAAGAGATTTTTTGCTTACCTAGATCCTCAAAAAAATTTTATATTTGTATAGGAGAAATATCGTGCAGTTCCACAAGTCTCAGATCGTTAATCATGCTATCATAGATGAGATATTCATTTTGCGAGATCAGAAGATTTAAATATTCTTTTTTTCATAAGCTAGATGAGTGGTGTCACCTTATGGTACATGAGGGTCACATCTATTAATTGCATCAGCTATCATGTCTTCTTAAGGTGGATGAGTAATTGTCATATAAATGAGGAGGTCATTAATTAAGGTGTCAGAATTGTCAATGAGTGAAATCCAAGTAAAATTTCAACTTAGCACATATATGATCTCAGCTCGGATGTCTCATCCCATATCTCGAATAGCTCGTATCTCATAGTTCTTCTCAACATAAATCCGAGACATAGAAAATACCTTCGTAATACTCTCCATCCTTTTTTTTTCCACCGCCGCCGCACCACCCATACCACCAAAATGCTCAACCGCCTTCTCCTTCGTTCCTACGTTCTCGTCCGCACTTTCCCATTTCGCCTCTCTCCCCCACCCCTCCTTGCCACTAGCGCTGATGCATTCCTCCACCCCAACTCTACCTCCCATCCCTGTGCCTATGCTAACCCCGAATCCACCGTCCGATAGCAACGGCACCTACCATCCCTATGCCCATGCCGACCCCCAGCTCCACCTCCACTACGGCTGGCATGCAGCCAATTTGACGGCAACGGCATTTCCATGTACAGCGGTGCAACCTTTGGGTGGAACACTACACCTTGTCCTGCTGAGCTGACACTCTAATTAATGCCATCATGGGCTCCACAGCCATCCCCATCTCCGACGACTACTCCCCCCCACAACGAGGTGATGCTCCTCAACCACAAATGAAGAGGATGGCAAACAAGAGGAGGGTAGCCATGGTTAATTTTAGAAGAAGAGCATAAGCAAAAAGGAGGGGAAGAGAATAGAAATATTTCCGATTAGTTGGAGAAGAAGGAAGAAAGAAGGGACCAACAAAAGCATAAAAGTGACGGGGGAGGTGTGGAGCCTCACCTAAGCGACGTGGGAGGAGAAGAGTAAATCAGCGAAATTCTTCTCCTCATCCATGCATGAGATGTGTCGACTATTGGTTGAATTAATCCAAAAATGAGGTGGTGGATCTAATTCAAGTAATAATTTTTCCAAAGTTGATCTTGCACATAAAATAATAATACTCGATTCCTTATATGCACCCCCTCTTTTACATGAAAAACTTTCAATCTACTCTGTATTTCTAACGACGTAATGATAGGATAATATCATTCATAAGTGAAGGTCTAGTTATAATTTTTTTAACAAAAAAAATAGATAAAGTTTTTCGCCGTTCATTCAAAAAAAGGGTCTAGCTAGTTGTCAAATTATTCGCAGCCTGTTACGTACATCGCAGTTGACGAGGGCTAGCTAGAGGTTAGGTAAGATTCTCTTTTCCTCCCTCTATGTTGCTGTAGTTGAAGAATTGTTTGGTTTCAATCTGCTCGACCCATCATTTATCGTGCAGGCTTGGCTAGCATTTAGCGCTGGCAAAACTCGACCAGAGCTGGTTTTGAACGGACATCGGGGTCTAAGGACTTTATACCGGACAAGACTTAGCTGGCCATAAAATACTAAACAAATGGGACTTCCGAATTCTAGCGTTGGGCAAAAACAGTAGAAGCACGGGATCATCATTCTTGGCTTAAAGGAAAAATCTTTGCCGGAGTTGTTCTTCTTGGTCCAGAGTGAGAGAATGAAAGGGTTGGACTTCTTCCTCCTCATAAATCCAAGAAGAGACTGAAACAAACAAAGAAAGAAAGAATCTCCGAGCTAAAGTCTTTCTTAAGAATAATAGAAGCATTCATTTAAATATGGCTATCAATGCCGACAGTGGGTAATGATTAATGAACTATTTCCTGGTCCACCGCAAGAATTTTTAAAGTCTAGAGGGCCAAGCATAACCAGGATGAGTAAAGAGGGACAAATTGTAATTTTCCTTTCTTTAATTCTACAATTTAAATTACTAGAAGCAATAGCACTTAGAGTGTAATTTTTGTGTACGTATAAGCAATCCATTTCTGAAAAATGGAGATATGTAACATGCACAGACAGTAGCGAATGGAGATTGGTTTTCTACGAAGAAAAAAAAGAAAGAAAGGAAAACCAAAAAAAAAAAAGAAAGGAAGAATAGAGAGAGAGATTGGTTGTGGAAGGATGTGGATAATGTTGGGGCGGATTTGCTGTTGCGAGGATAGTACTTATGATGTTTTGTTAAAAGCAAAATGCTTCGGATTCTTGATTTAAAGGGCGATGTCACCTTTATAATGCATTATAAAATTTTTCTATTTCTTATTCATACGAAGGAAATGGATATGTAAAATTGGCGGTTCTTCCAACAAAAATGCAATATTTATTGAAGAAAACAATTAGATTTTGAATAATCATGGTATAGTTTTTACCTAATATTTAAATCTCAGCAATAATCCACACTCAACCGTGTTGAAGACTGGGTCACAGGAACCATTTTAGCATTTGCTCAGCCACAATTTGACCAATTCGAATCCCAGAATTCATCAAATACTAAATCCCTCTTCAGATCTAAAAATTCCTCTTCTCTGCTCCTCAGGGCCAAGAGGAAGGGAGTGTAGAAGAACAGCTCAATGTGAGTGGCACCGGATATGAGAAAAGGTATTTTTTACGACTAGAGGTCATGGCAATCGTGGGATCATTCAAATTTAGGTAGAGGTTAAAAGCCGCCGTTGTTCCACCAGACTCGACAACTGCGGCCTGTCAGTCTCATGAAGCCTAAATTCTTGGTCCAAAAATTATTCAGCCCTAGACTAGGCTTTAGGCCCATTAGCCCAACAGGGCCTGTTGGGGATAAATCCCGCTCCTGCCGAAGCCCGGCCCAACGCTCAGCCCAATGTAACCGGTAGCTGCTGAAGAGCTTCAGCGCCAGGCGCCAGGCCGAGCCCCTAAGACGGCCGAACTGCTTAGAGGCCGAACTCCCCTGCACCAAGGTCTCGGCCGAACTGCTTAGAGGCCGAACCCCCCAGTACCGAGGTCCGGGCCGAACTGCCTAGAGGGCGAACTCCCACCGCCAGCCAAACTTCCCCACGGCCGAACTCCTTCGGACCGACCCCAGGCGAGTCCATACAGCCGAACTCCTTCGGACCGACCCCGGGCGAGTCCATGCAGCCGAACTCCTTCGGACCCCACGGCCGAACTCCTTCGGACCCCACGGCCGAACTCCTTCGGACCGACTCCTCAGCGAGCCCTGGCCGAACCAACTAGCAACCGAAGTCCTTCAATTGGCCAGCCGAGCTTCTTCGGGCCTCTCAGCGGCCGAACTCTACAGATGGCCGACCCTTCAGCCAGACGGACTCCCCCAGCTTCCCCCTGGGTCGAACTCTGTTACAAGTCCGAACTCCGTTGGATGAACCGTCGCCTGCAGCAAGACCGGACGACGCCTTCCTTTCCGTACCGGACTCCATGCGGCCGACTACTCGCCGGTATGGCTCCCACGACCTGCCGGACGACGCCTTCCTTTCCGTACCGGACTCCATGCGGCCGACTACTCGCCGGTATGGCTCCCACGACCTACCGGACGACGCCTTCCTTTCCGTACCGGACTCCATGCGGCCGACTACTCGCCGGTATGGCTCCCACGACCTACCGGACGACGCCTTCCTCTCCGTACCGGACTCCATGCGGCCCACGGCTCGCCGGTATGGCTCCCACGATCTACCGGACGACGCCTTCCTCTCCGTACCAAGCTCCATGTTGCCCGACGACTCTCTGCCAGACGGCACAGCCGTCACCATCAACTAAGCTCCGCTATAAAAGGACCCCTCCCGACATACTAAGCTCGCTAAGCTCTCTGAACTCTCGACTCTCTAAGCTTTCCTCCACATCTTTAAGCTCCGGAACTCATTCCGAGCACTCCATTACTGTTGGTCGGAAACTAACTTGACCGTCGGAGGGTCCTGCCGGAGCCACCACCCCACCGGTTCCGGACGGGACTTCGTTTTGCAGGTCCCCGGCGGCTTCCAGCGGCCTCGATAAGGGCGACCTCCGGCGGCGACGGATTTCTGCACCAACAGATTGGCGCCGTCTGTGGGAACAAGGGATTGAACCTTCGAGGTTTCCTTGTTCTTCAAGGAGTGCTCGGCGACGATTTCCCTCCCCTGCTTCGGATCTCTCTCCTCCCTCTTCAGTATTCCTTTTCTGAAAAGAAAAATGCCTCCCAGGAGAACCTCGACCCGGAGGTCGGCAGCCTCCGCGGCCCGATCCCGTTCGGGTCCGTCCGCTCCCACTCCGGCCCCGGCGACGCGGGCCCGCTCCGTACTCGCGGTAGATGCGGAGCGGTTCGACCTGCTTGCCCAGCAGGTCCGCGATCTTACGGAGGCGGTGCAGGCAGTGCAAGCCATGCATTCGCGAGGTCCAGCGCCCACTCGACCGGCGCGGGGTTCCCCGGAGCCCGGGAATCCAGTCCAGGAGCGACCGATGTGGGCTACCCAACCTCCGGCCCTCGGGAGAGAGGGGCAGCCGGCAAAGAGCCCCTGCTCGGACCGCGGCTCAACCCAGGGAGAAGCTTCGCACCCTTTCCGCGAGAAGACCTTGGGGATTAAGGATCGCGAAGATTTCCTGGACCAAAGGCTCATGGAGATGGGACGGCGCATAGAAGAACTTCGTCATACTCCTTCCTCCCGCGGTAACGATATTTGCACTGATCCTCCCTTCTCACAGAAAATTATGCAGGAACAGGTACCACCGAACTTCAAGCTCCCGCATTTCGAAAGCTACTGTTGGATGGGACGGGCACTGACCCGGTCCGGAACCTGGACAATCAGTTTTGGGAGGGCGGCCTTCAGAAGAACGACCTGCTGTTTTCCCTGGAGAAGAAATATCCCAGGGACTTCGCTGACATGCTTGCTCGGGCCGAAAGCTATGCCCGGGCAGAAGAGGCTTTCGAGGCCAAGGATGGTGAAGCTCGCGATAAGCGACGAGTAGGCAGAGCGGGAAGGCCTGCCGAGGAAAGAAAGCGCACCGAAGCCTGGCCGCGTTCCCGAACTCCCCCTGGTCGCGGGCGTGCCCGGACTCCACCTCAGGCTCGGGGGCGGGAAGCCACTGACGGAAGGGCGCGCCGAAGTTCTCCTCGGCACCGAAGTCCCACCCGACGCCGAAGTTCCCCCCGGCGCCGAGGTTCTCCCTCGCGACGAGGTCCCTCCCCGCGCCGAGGTTCTCCCCTCCGACGGCGTTTTCACAGCTACGCCCCCCTCAACGCCCCGAAGGCTCAGGTGCTGCTGGAGATCAAGGGACGACTTCCGGAGCCGGAGAGGATGCGTTCCCATCCCAGAAAACGCAACCCCAACAAGTTCTGCCTTTACCACCGTGACCACGGTCACGATACCGAGGAGTGCATCCAGCTCCAGGACGAAATCGAGGAGCTGGTCCGGCGGGGCAGGCTTGGCCGATTCCTGCGAAGATGATCTAAAGAGCAGGAAGATCGGCCGAGAATGTTGCCGCCGATTGGGGAAGATCGGCAGGAGGACCGGCCGTCTCTTGGCGTCATTAACACCATCTCGGGAGGACCGCAGCAGGGAAAGACCGACGAATCCGAGGGATCGGCAAAGAGGCAGAGGACCTCGGAGCCCGTGACCTTCACCGAAGCAGACGCCCAGGGGATCAGATTTCCGCATAACGACGCGGTTGTAATCTCTTTAAACGTCGCTGATTATGATGTACGCCGCGTTTTGGTGGATAATGGAAGTTCGGCGGACATATTGTTTTACGATGCCTTCTTAAAAATGTCCCTACCTGACACCCGCTTAGGACCTGTAAATTCCCCCCTGGTGGGATTTGCCGGACACGCCGTTCCGATCGAAGGCATGGTGACTTTGGCGGTGACGGCGGGCCAATCCCCAAAATCGGCCAAGGCGCGGATCGACTTTCTTTGTCGTGAGGACCCCGTCCGCCTATAATGCAATCCTTGGGCGACCAGGCCTTAACGCGCTACGGGCGGTAGTGTCAACCTACTACTTAAAGATGAAATTCCCGACGAGCCATGGAGTCGGCGAAGTCAGAGGAGACCAAGCCCTGGCAAAGTACTGCTACTCAATCGCCCTGCGCGAGGGAGACCGGCCCGACCCTTGCCTTGTTGACGGACTGGACGTCCGCGACGACCTCACTGAAGAACGGGGCGAACCTGCGGAAGACCTCGTCCCTGTGTCCTTACGCGATGGAGACCCGGGGCATGAGGTGCGGATCGGCTCCAACCTAGCGGCCGAGGTCAAGGGACAGCTCGTCGCTTTCCTCAGAAGGAATGCAGACGTTTTCGCCTGGGCCCCAGCGGATGTACCAGGGATCGACGCCGATGTCATAGAACATCGGCTGGCCATCGACCCAAGGCACCGACCCGTCAGAGAAAAATTACGCCGCCAAGCCCCAGAAAGACAGAAGGCGGTAGCCGAAGAAGTGGATAAGCTCCTTGAAGCTGGACTCATCCGGGAGGTCCACTATCCGACCTGGGTCTCGAACGTGGTCCTCGTCAAAAAAGCAAACAACAAATGGAGGATGTGCGTCGACTTCAAGAAGCTGAACAAAGCCTGCCCAAAGGACAGCTACCCCCTGCCGAGGATCGATCAGCTGGTGGACGCAACCTCGGGCCTACGAGCTCCTCACTTTTATGGACGCATTTTCTGGTTATAACCAGATACGTATGGCGCCCGAGGATGAAGAGAAGACCACCTTTATTACTGACCGAGGTCTCTATTGTTACAGGGTCATGCCTTTCGGACTCAAGAATGCAGGAGCCACCTACCAGCGCTTGGTCAACAAGGTCTTCAAGGGGCAGATCGGCCGCAACATGGAGGTGTACGTGGACGACATGCTGGTCAAAAGCCGAGCCTCGACAGACCACCTCGCCGACCTTGAAGAAACTTTCGGTGCGCTTAGGAGGCACAAGATGAAGTTGAACCCGACCAAATGCGCCTTCGGCGTGACCTCCGGAAAATTTTTAGGATTCATGGTGTCGAGGCGCGGAATCGAGGCAAATCCCGAGAAAATCCGAGCCATCCAGGAGATGACTGCCCCGAAAACAATTAAGGAAGTTCAGCGCCTGGCTGGGAAGGTGGCGTCCTTGAACCGCTTTGTCTCAAGGTCGGCCGAGCGGTGCCTGCCTTTCTTCCAGGTCCTCAGGCGATCGAAAGATTTTTGCTGGACAGCGGAGTGCAAACAGGCATTCGAAGAGCTTAAAAACTACCTCGGCGCGCCTCCACTGCTGGCAAAGCCCGAACCTGGAGAAGGGCTGCTCCTATACCTAGCTGTCTCTCCAATGGCCCTGGCGGCTGTCCTGGTCAGGGAAGATGCGAAGGCGCAACAACCAGTCTACTACGTGAGCCGAGCCTTGAGGGACGCGGAAACCAGGTACTCCAAGTTAGAAAAACTGATTTACTGTCTTCTGATCGCAGCCAGGAAGCTCCGACCTTACTTTCAGGAGCATACCTATCACGGTCCTCACGGACCAACCATTAAGAGCCGTCCTCCACCGCGCAGACGCTTCAGGAAGAATCGCCAAATGGGCGATCGAGCTCACGGAGTTCGACATCAATTACCGGCCCAGGCCATCGATCAAGGCTCAGATACTGGCGGACTTCGTGCTGGAATGCACCGCACCAGTTGAAGCCGAGCTTGAATCAAGCGAGACTATCATCAGTGGGAGACCAGGCCCCGACGAAGCCGAGCTGTGGCGGTCGAGCTTCCCTGAAGAAAGGGCCGACCTTCCTTGAAGGCGCCTGGGTTCTGCATGTGGATGGCTCATCCAACTCTAGCGGGGCCGGCGCTGGGCTGGTCCTGGTTAGCCCCGAGGGGATCGTCACCGAGTACGCATTGCGCTTCGAGTTTCCCACAACCAACAATGGGGCCGAGTATGAAGCGCTGATAGCCGGGCTGCAGATAGCCAGGGAATTGAAGGTGGGTCGGCTTCAAGTCTATAGCGATTCCCAGTTGGTGGTCGGTCAGGTCGGCGGCAGCTACGAGGCGCGGGAGGAAAGCATGGTGATGTACCTCGGGAAGGTGAAGAACTTAATACCAGCCTTCGACAGCTTCGACATTCGGCACATCCCAAGGACTGGGAATACAAGGGCCGACCTCCTCTCCAAGTTGGCCACCTCTGCCCCGGCCGAACTACCAAAAGAGGTGTTTCTGGAAACTCTGAAGTGCCCGACCACCGAGGAACCTCAGGCCGTCCTGCGGACGGACTTCGAGCCCAGCTGGATCGATCCGCTGATCGCCTACCTCGAAGAAGGGGTTCTCCCCCACGACCGGAGAGAAGCTCGGAAGCTCAGGAGTCAAGCCTCCCGCTACGTCTTGTACGAGGGCAAGTTATATAAAAGGTCGTACTCCCTCCCGTTGCTGAGGTGCCTCCGACCCTCTGAGGCCTGCATCGCGCTACAGGATGTCCACGAAGGACTCTGCGGAAGTCACGCGGGAGCCAGATCCCTATCGCAAAGACTACTTCGGCAAGGGTACTACTGGCCGACCCTACTTCGTGATTCCACGGAATACGTGAAGAGGTGTGACCGCTGCCAGAAGAACGCCAGCGTGCAAAGGCAGCCGGCATCCGAACTCACTCCGCTCACTGCACCCTGGCCCTTCGCGCAGTGGGGGATGGACATCCTCGGCCCCTTCCCAACAGCGTCCGGACAACGGAAGTTCCTCCTGGTCGCGATCGACTACTTTACCAAGTGGGTCGAGGCGGAACCACTAGCGAAGATCACCGAGGCCAAGGTGCAGGACTTCGTCTGGAAGACGCTGATCTGCCGGTTCGGTCTGCCCCGAGCTCTCATAACCGATAATGGGCGACAGTTCGCTGGAGCCCGGTTTGCCGAGTTCTGCGAAGGACTAAACGTCTCCCACCACTTCACATCGGTGGCTCATCCGCAAGCCAATGGGGAAGCCGAAGTGACCAATCGGACCCTGCTGCAAGGCCTCAAGACGAGGCTCGACAGGGCAAAAGGGGCCTGGGTAGACGAACTCTACCACGTCCTCTGGGCATACCGAACAACGCAGAGGGTACCGACCGGCGAGACACCCTTCGCCTTGGCCTTCGGCACCGAGGCAGTCATCCCGATCGAGCTCAAACTCCCGTCTGCTCGAATCGTGGGCTTCAACGAGCAACTCAACTCCCAGGACCTCAGAACCAACCTCGACCTGCTGGAAGAAAGGAGGGAGGCAGCCCGCATCCGAATGGCCGCCTACCAGCGGAAGGTGGCTCGGTATTCACAATTCCAGAGTCAAAAGCAAGGCGTTCAGAGTTGGGGACTTAGTGCTCCGACGAGCAGCCGTCTCCCAGCCCCAGAATCAAGGGAAGCTCGTCCCAAATTGGGAAGGTCCGTACGAAGTGGTAGAGGTCATCCGACCTGGTACCTATCGCCTAAAGGAGCTCGGAGGACTAGCGCTTCCCCGACCTTGGAACTCAGAAAACCTGAGAATGTACTACCAGTAGTTTCCCTCAATAAAACCTTGTTGCTCGACACTATCGTTTCAGGGTCACTGGGAAAAAAAGCGAGCGGAAATGCCCCCACAGCCGGCTAGGAACAGGAGGAGAACCTCGTCCTAGCACGAGCAAAGTCAAAGGCCCCGTTCGCACGAAGGACGGGATGGGGGGAGAAGGCGAGGACGACGGTCCTCATGTGCCCCCACAGCCGGCTAGGAACAGGAGGAGAACCTCGTCCTAGCGCGAGCAAAGTCGAAGGCCCCGTTCGCAAAGGACGGGATGGGGGGAGAAGCGAGGACGACGGTCCTCATGTGCCCCCACAGCCGGCTAGGAACAGGAGGAGACCCACACCTCGTCCTAGCTAGGCAACCGGCAGGAACAGGAGGAGAACCTCGTCCTAGCGTGAGCAAAGTCGAAGGCCCCGTCCACAAAGGACGGGATGGGGGGAGAAGCGAGGACGACGGTCCTCATGTGCCCCCACAGCCGGCTAGGAACAGGAGGAGAACCTCGTCCTAGCGTGAGCAAAGTCAAAGGCCCCGTTCCACGAAGGACGGGATGGGGGGAGAAGAGGACGACGGTCCCATGTGCCCCCACAGCCCGTTAGGAACAAGAGGAGAACCTCGTCCTGACGCGAGCAAGGTCCAAGGCCGAGCCCAGAGTCTACGGTAAGCTTCACTGCAGAAGACGAGGTCTCCTTCAGACCTCGGCTTCAACTTCGGTATCAGCGTCAGCGGGAGCGGGATCTCCCCCAAGCGATCATAACCTTGACTGCAAAAGAGGAGGTCTCCCCCGAATCGACTTCGTTGATGAAGGCAATGTCAACTCCGACCCTGACCACGGGGGGCGACATTGACTCCGGCCTCAACGTCGGCTTCACTAATTTTGGCTGGAAACGAGTCCCACTTCAACTCCAAACATCGACTGGGGATGAGACCTCCCCCAAGCCTCAGCTTCAACTTCAGCGTCAATATTGGCTGGAGATGAGACCTCCCGAGTCAAGATGGGAAGACTGGAAAGAAACTTCGCTTCGCCTGTTTGGGTACTCCTCCTTCAATTTTTGACTCGGTGATGGGGGCTACGTGGGAGTCCTAAGCCGTGCTCTGCGAAGACCGGGGGGGACCAACACACACCCCAATGTAACCGGTAGTGCGCGAGAGCGCTCACAGCGCCAGTCGACCCTAAGTCGCCGAACTGCTTAGAGGCGAACTCCACTGCACCAACTCTCGAAAGCTTAAGGCCGACCCCAGTTACTAGGTCCGGGCCGAACTGGACGCGAGAGGGCACCCACCCCAGCAAACTTCCCACGGAGCGAACTTTCGGAGACCGCCAGGCGATCCTACTCATTCTCCGGGCGGGACCGACCGCGACACGTCAATCCTTCGAAGCTTCCGAACTCACCCACGCCGAACTCCTTCGGGATACCGATCGGATTTCGACCCTGGGCGAACTCCTAGCGAGCCCTGGAGACTTCGGGACCAAACTCCTTCGGACCGAGCTTCTTCGGGCTCTCAAGTTCTTCGGGACGGCCGGCTTCAGCAGACGATCCCAGCTTCCCGGCCCCTTGTTACAAGTCGACGGTGTTGGATGAAACCTCGGCCGGACGTGCCAAGACGACGGTCCTTCCTTTCCGTTACGGACTCATGCGGCCTATCCGGTATGGGCTCCCCATGGACGACGCGCCTTTCCTTTCCGTACCGGATCCATGGCGGCCGACTTTACCTCGGTTTATGGCAGCCCACGACCTACGGCGACGCTTCCTCTCGTAGGATATGCGGCCCACGGCTCGCCGGTACAGCTCCCATGATCTACCGGACGACGCCTTCCTCTCCGTACCAAACTCCATGTTGTCCGACGACTCTCTGCCAGACGGCACAGCCGTCACCATCAACTAAGCTCCGCTATAAAAGGACCCCTCCCGACATACTAAGCTCGCTAAGCTCTCTGAACTCTCGACTCTCTAAGCTTTCCTCCACATCTTTAAGCTCCGGAACTCATTCCGAGCACTCCATTACTGTTGGTCGGAAACTAACTTGACCGTCGGAGGGTCCTGCCGGAGCCACCACCCCACCGGTTCCGGACGGGACTTCGTTTTGCAGGTCCCCGGCGTCTTCCAGCGGCCTCGATAAGGGCGACCTCCGGCGGCGACGGATTTCTGCACCAACAGGGCCCAAGAGCTACAAAAAATGCAAAAAAAAAAAAAAAAATCCTGCCAAAGGCTTCGAGATAGTGGTCAATGATATATTAATTGATCCAAACTTATGACCTGGCCAGGATCAAAAGAGGCACAAAGACTCAGCTTGGGACGATCTTAACATTCTTGTGTAATGAAGGACCTGATGTTAGGTTTCAACAGTATACACGACCATCCAAACCATTTAGGCCATGTTTGTATACTGGTCATGGGGATGGTCAATTGATGATTACCTAATTAAGTAGCCAAACACAAGTAAGTGGTGGAGTTTTATTTTTTTTTCCTAGTCAATGTCCCAAGAAGTCACTTGATCTAGTGATGTTTGATGGAAAGAGATAAACATATGTAGCGACAAGCAGTGTACGGTTTATAAGGTTGGCATTGGTCAGAAAACTCTATTCTGGCACGATGAATGGAGAACCAGGGGTCACTCTGCTCCGCATTTCCCAACCTCTTCTTATAGGCAACGAAACTATTGCCGAGTTCACGGACTGCGAAGACTGGAGCTCAAACTTTTGCACCCCCAATTAATTACGTTGTCATGCATTATCGAGCTTCGGAATTTGGAAACAACACTCGGATCATTGCAACTCGATCTCAAATAACAATTAGGATGAATAGAGTGCCTCCAATGCCTTCTCAGTTCGTCTGTGCTTCTTCTTTTGGACGCATGGAGGAGTTACATCCTGCAGCTAGAAAGTACCGATCCCGATTCCCGTCAACCATGCTGCAATCACAATGAAATTTGTTGGTGCAGAATTTAATTGACACCAAATCAAACTAGAGTTGAAAAAAATGATGTCACTATCGATGATCTATAAAATAAAGTTCCGTCCGTAGTCAATGTTGGTAGCTCCGATAGGATCCTCCGACGGTCAAGTTAGCTCTGACCAATAGAAATGGAGTGCTCGGTATGGAATTCGAAAGAGTTTCGAAAAGAAAAAGAAAGCTTAAAGAAAACATATCTGGAGGATCCTTTTTATAGGCGGAGCTTGTTGTAAATGTCTTGATTAATGACTATTGTAACCATCCTGATAAATGCCGATCGTAATTGACTTGATAAATGTTGATCGTGTTATCTTGATAAATGACAATCATAATTATCGTGATAATTATAACCGTTCAGTAGTGGGATCGTCGGTAGGAATCCGTCTGAGGGAATACTCTGTAAGAAGTTCGGCTTCCGTAGAAGCTTGACTACTGGAGGAGTCCGGAAGAGGTTCGGCTTTCATAGAAGCTTGATTGCTGGAGGAGTCCGAAAGAAGTTCGGCTTCCGTAGAAGCTCGGTTGCTGGAGGAGTCCGGAAGAAGTTCGACTTTCATAGAAGCTCGGTTGTTAGAAGAGTTCGGAAGAAGTTCGGCTTCCGTAGAAGCTCGATTGCTGGAAGAGTTCGAAAGAAGTTCGACCGACTGAAGAGGTTCGACTCGGCCGACTGAAGAGGTTTGGTTGGAGCTCGACCGCTGAGAAATTCGACTAGGTTTATCCGTTGAGTAGTTTGGCCACTGAATAAATTCGGCTGCTAAGGAGAGAATTTTCGATTGAAGCTCTTCCGTGATTACCAGCTGCATTAGGCTAAGCTTCAGACTCGACTTCGACGGGAGCAAAATTTATCTCCAACAATAGTCCCTCCACTTCCGAGTCTGAGACTCGAAGGAAGGGAGTACAAAAAGGCGACTGTCGAAGTCCTATTCAAGGCTCCGCATCTTGTCTCCAACCGAGGTTGAAAGTGTAATTGAAACTCGGTGGAGATCATGTCTCCTATTGTTGGGGCTGTCTTCGGGACCTTCATCCCGTCTAAAATGATCGAGTCCTTTGATTTTGCTCATGTTAGGACGAGGTTCTCCTTCTGTTCCTAACAGGTATCTCCTACAGCTAAGATTGATGCGGATGCTCGGAGAAGATCTTGTTTCCTGCAGCCAAGGTTGGCTCGGACCCTTGGGGGAGATCTTATCTCCTGCAGCCGAGATTATTGTAGATTTTGAGGCCCAATCTTCGACTTTGCTCATGTTAGGATGAGGTTCTCCTCCTATTCCTAATAGACTGTGGGGGCACATAAGGGCCATTATCTGGGCCTCTTCCTCCATCTCGTCTAAGATGAACAAGGCCTTCGACTTTGCTCATGTTAGGACGAGGTTCTCCTCCTGTTCCTAACGGACTGTGGGGGCACATAAGGGCTGTTGACAGGTCTTTCCCTCCATCTCATCTAAAATGAACGAGGCCTTCGACTTTGCTTGCGTTAGGACAAGGTTCTTCTCCTATTTCTAACGGGTCGTTGAGGCACATAAAGGGCCATTGACAGAGCTTCTCCCCCATCTTGTCTAAAATGAATGAGGCCTTCGAAGCTCGAAAGAGATCTTATCTCTAGCCGAGGTTGGCGCGGTCGCTCAGGAGAGATCTTATCTCTAGCTGAGGTTGAAGCTCGGACGCTCGGGAGAGATCTTATCTCTGGTCAAGGTTGGCTCGGTCGCTCGGAAGAGATCTTATCTCTAGCCGAGGTTGAAGCTCGGCGCTCAGGAGAGATCTTATCTCTAGCCGAGGTTGGCGCGGTCGCTTGGGAGAGATCTTTATCCCACTTAGGAGAGATCTTATCTCTGGCCAAGGTTGAAGCTCAGACGCTTGGAAGAGATCTTATCTCTAGCTGAGGTTGAAGCTCGGGCGCTCGGAAGAGATCTTATCTCTAGCCGAGGTTGGCTCGGTCGTTTAGAAGAGATCTTATCTCTAACCGAGGTTGAAGCTCAAGTGCTCGGAGAGATCTTATCTCTGACCGAGGTTGGCTCGGTCGCTCAGGAGAGATCTTATCTCTAGCTGAGATTAAAGCTCGGACGCTCGGAAGAGATCTTATCTCTAGCCGAGGTTGAAGCTCGGACGCTCGGAAAAGATCTTATCTCTGGCTGAGGTTTGGCTCGATCGCTCGAGAAAGATCTTATCTCTAGTCGAGGTTGAAGCTCGGACGCTTAAAAGAGATCTTATCTCTGACCGAGGTTGGCTCAGTCGCTTGGGAGAGATCTTATCTCTAACCGAGGTTGAAGCTCGGGTGCTCCGGAGAGATCTTATCTCTAGTCGAGGTTGAAGGACTTTGATCGGCTCATGTTAGGACGAGGTTCTCCTCCTGTTCCTAACATGGTCACTATTAATTGCTTCTTTCCTATCATCACATGATTTTTGCATAGTTTTTTGCATAGCTTTTACATAATTTTTTCTGTCATCACATAATTTTTTGCATAGTTTTTATATAGTTTTTATATAGTTTTTCCTATTATCACATAATTTGGAATTAGCTCCTCTTGGCTTTGACGCTGGAGATGATGGATTACTGAAGTACCAAGCTCCTCTCAGACGTGGCATCGATGATACGGGAGGCGACCGACCTTTCTATTGTTCCTCCATCATTGGTGGTTTTGACTATAGCAGCGCCCTCGATCGATCTTCTCCTACTTCAGACTGGCGTTCGAGGAACCGATCCAGCTGACCTCTCCTGACGAGCTCCTCGATTTTATCTCGGAGCTAAACACATTCTTTAGTGTCGTAGCCGTAGTCGCAATGATAGAGGCAGTACTTGCTTCGATCGCTCTTGTTTGGGGGAGATCGTAATTCTTCTGATCTTGGCAGTTGGTTCCTAATTTTCGTCAGAACTTGAGCCTTAGAAGCACTGAGGGGGGCGTAGTTGTGAAACCTTCCAAGAGAAGGATTTCTTCGCCCTCTTTTGTCAGAGCTTCCTTGATAATGAGCTCGAAGAGTTCGAACTCGCTTGCATTCGAAGGGAGTCCGTGAGCGCGGCCGAACTTCACTCGACCCTCCATCGGTGGTGGATTTGTTAGACTCGTCCATCCATCGCTCTCCTGCGACTTCTTCATCCTTCAATTTGAAGACTTCTTCCGCACGAGCATATCTCTTGGCTCAGGCTAGCAGATCGGCAAAGTCCCTGGGGTACCTCTTTTTCAGGAAAAATAGCAAATCGTTCTTTTGAAGGCCACCCTTGAGCATAGCCATTGCAACAGACTGGTTCAGGTCCCAGACCTCCAATGCCGCAGCGTTAAATCGGGTGACATAAGTTCGAATGAATTTTCTCTGCTTCTGCTTGACATTCATCAGAAAATTCAAACTTTGGCGCGGACGTCGGCTGCTGTCGAAGTGAGCTACGAACTGATGGCTCATCTGATCAAAAGAGAAGATCGTACCTGGCTTCAATGTCGAGTACCAGTTTCTTGCTGCTTCCTTTAAGGTAGATGGGAGAGCTCGGCATAATATAGCATCTGGTATGCCATGAAGCAGCATCATAGTCCGAAAGGCCTCCAGATGATCGATCGGATCAAAAGTTCCATCATAGCTTTCAAGTTGAGGGAGCTTAAAGTTCGGTGGAATGGGCTCTTGTATAATTCGGATAGAGAAAGGAGGATCGGTGCAGACATCATCGTGGTGAGCTGGTGCGACGTGGTCGAACTCCTCAATCCGTCGATCCATCTTTCGTAGTTTATGATTGAGGACGTCGTCTCGGTCGCAGACTTTGGTGGACTTTCGGCTATAGATAGGGAAGGTCTCCTCCAGAGGAGAACCATGATCCGAACTTAGATCCTCTGCTCTCTATTTTTTCTTCCTAACAGCGACAGGCATGCTAGCCCAAATGCTCTTCCTTGAGATCGATTTTCGACAACCTAATGGCAAGTTTCTTGGTGGAGTCGTCATAGGGGCTGCCGCATGGCCTGTACCATCTCAGTGAGGCCCTAAACCCGCTGCATCAGTAGGTTAAACTGCTTTGAATCCACTATGGCTATAGGTGGAGCTTGAGTTATCGAAGTTGGAGCGGAAAATGATGTATCTGGACGGGATCTGACTGCAGAGGCCAGTGATCGCCGAGTCGAAGCTTTACTAGAAGGTATTTTTTCTAGGAAGAACTTTAGATCGCTGCTGAGCACTCCTTTAAGATCAAGAAAACCTCAAGAACAGAGGGCCCTCCTTCTAACGCCAATTTTGTTGGTGTAGAATTTGATTGACGTCGGATCGAGCTGGAGTCGAAGAAAATGAGGTCGCTGTCGGTGACCTGCAAAATAAAATCCCATTTAGAGTCGGTATTGGTGGCTCCGGTAGAATCCTCCGACGATCAAGTTAGCTCTGGCTAACAGAAATGGAGTGCTTAGTGTGAAGTTCGGCAGAATTTCGGAAAGAAAAAGAAAGCTTAGAGAAAACATATCCGGAGGATTCTTTTTATAGGCGGAGCTTATTGTAACTGCCTTGATTAATGACTGTCGTAACCATCCTGATAAATGCCGATTGTAATTGACTTGATAAATATCGATCGTATTGTCTTGATAAATGACAATCATAATTATCGTGATAATTATAACCGTTCAGTAGTGGGATCGCCTGTAAGAATCCGTCTGAAGGAACAGTCTGTAAGAAGTTCGGCTTCCGTAGAAGCTTGGCTGCTGGAGGAGTCCGGAAGAAGTTCAGCTTCCGTAGAAGCTCGGTTGCTAGAGAAGTTCGGAAAAAATTTGATTGTTGAGAAGTTCGGCCGGTTGAAGAGGTTCGACTGGGACTCGGCCGCTGAGAAGTTCGACTAAGTTTGTCCGCTGAGTAGTTCGGCCATTGAATAAATTCGGCTGCTAAGGAGAGAATTTTTTATTGAAGCTCTTTCGTGATTACCAGCTGTATTAGGCTAAGCTTCAGATTTGATTTCGATGGAAGTGAAATTTATCCCCAACAATACTGTTGACCAATTGCTATTGGGATGTGAGTTTTTGAAACACGTGCTTCTTCGGAACGTAGAGATGGCACAGCTTCTTTCTCAAATTCAGATCTATGAAAATTGATGTGAACTTACACCGTTTGTTCGTCGGAAAAATTATACGGGATCAGAAAATCGATGATGAAAAGTTGAAAACTTGATTGTCCAGTGATTATTTATTGGCAGTTGGTGTACTTTGGAAAGAATGAAATAACCGGGTATTTAGACTTGATGCGAAATCATTAGAGAAGTAGGGAAACCAGTGTTATATCTATTGTGGATACCAACGGTGAGTACGGGCGTCTTGCTCTTTGATTGAGTTGTCGCGAGAAACCGGTGGTTGAGCAAAGCAAATATAGTAACCCCGGATGCTTTTATAATTTTGGGGGTAGGTTGAGCGGAAGCGTGGTTTGGAAGGTAGGGTGCTCCCCCCACCCCCCTTCCTTTTTTTTCTTAAGGTTTTATCCACTCAGATTTTATTGATAATTGCTATTTACGTAGTTACATATTATGTACACAGGGAGGTAAGATGTGGCCTATATTTGTTCGGTATGGTGATTGATGTACAGTGGGGTTGGTGATCAAGTACTGGTTGATAACTGAGGAGATTTCTACAGTACCCAGATACGTATGAACCATGTTTTCTCATTTAAAGAAAATTATAATTGCCCTTATTAAAGCCACTCGCTCAGTTAATGGTGATGGGACGTGGCCATGCACTCTCTCGTCTTGCGCATCATGAACCCAATCCCGCATCAGCCCACGCAGTGCCATCAAGCTGGCCACCGAGGACTTAGTCGGTTTTTTTTTTTTTTTTTTTTTTGGGTAAGGACTAAGGAGGGCTTAGTCATGGGGGACCATATTTAATTATGCTCCAGGTTGTTTTTGGCTTCCGTGCGATTGTGTCCCTACTTTAGCCCGAAACTCTTTGCAGTACCCTCAAACGCTGGAGAAATTATTGCATGCACCAGGTGCAAATGAAGTAGGGCAAATCTCAGGAGCATGTGCACCGTGATGGGTCGTGCGCAATCGAGAATTGATGAAATAAAAAGGATAGCGTGGCCTGTTATTCACGGTGGAATTTAAGATGGTCCAATTGCAGCTGATGCATATAATATAAAAATTAAAAACTATAAATAATTATAAATAATATATAATAAATATAATAAGAAAATTCTTATTTTCTTCATCTTATTCGGAATAAAGAAAGAAATACATAAAGATCATTTGATTGGAGGTAATCTTACATAAAAAATAATTTTTATATCAGACTATCATGCTTGATATAAAAAATAGAATAGAGAGATGATAAAAAAATTGATAAATTTTATGCTTATTTTTCAAAAAGATGATAAAATAAATATCATGAAAGAATTGATATTTGATAAATTTTTGAGTGGTGGTAATTTATGTTTGATAAAAATATTTCTAATAAAATTATATATATAATCATTAATTTTATTTTAATATCTTTTAAATTTTATTTAATAATTTTTTTTTATAAAAAAATTACGATGAAGATGATATTATGCAAAGAATTATATGATTATAGTCATCGTATAAAAATTAATTGAAGATGATAATACTATTTTAGTATTAAAAAATTATTTTATATTAAAAGATATATTTATAAATTTTATCATATTTTCATATAGGATCATCTCTAACCAAATATAATAATTTTTTTTTGATATCATTTTTTGAAGTAATTTTTTTACTAATTAAATATAGTGAAAAAAAAATTTCTTAATTATTTTTTTATATAAATAGTTTTTATAAATTATTAAATTATCTCGTAATCTAATATAGTCTAATTAAACGATAGTGATAAGACCCCTTCCTTCTCCCTTTATATCTTTTATCTTTCTCGGTCAATAAATAACTGAATAATTAATTAACCGGCAGTTAGCCATCAGGCATTCAAATCTACCACCGATTAGCTATTCTTGTTTTATGGATCTATACTTGCATTTCATAGTTTTGACATTTATAAATCCTTATCGTGTCTCAGGTTTCAACAACCCCATCATCACCCATCACCTAATAAAAGAATCATGGTAGAATGGTAGTTAGCTTCAATTAGCTCCAAAATCTTGTTGACCCATTACACATTACCAACCATTAGCTCGGTTGTGATGATGCGGTAATCAATGCCCGGTCAACATATCAACATATATCCAGCTGCCGTTAGGTTGCCATGGAAAACACAGTATTACTATTCATTTTTAGAAGGACAATATTGTTGAAAGAAGGGAAACTACTTGGCATCAAGATTTGGGGGATATAGACCCCTCTCGACTGGAGAAATTATAGCATGCACCAGGTGCAAGTGAATCAGGGCAAATCCCAAGGCAAATGCACGGTGGATAGCGTACAATCAAAAATTGGTGAAATACAAAGGGTAGCGTGACGCGCCATCTACCGTGGGATTTACGTGGTCCAATTGCACCTGGTACATACAATAATTTTTCCCTCGTCTGACTTCCGAAACGGTCGAGCTGCCCGTCATTTTGGATAGGAGAGGCACTCCACGTTCCTTGCAACCCCTTGGCTTATATTCTCTTTTTTTAGCTCAAATCATCGGCCTAGTTTTCCTAGGAGCCAAGGATCCTATCAGGATTTCTCTTTTTTTACTCTGATTCCAGCAAATAGTGAATAAATACTGAAATAGTTTTAATGGTCATCAAACAATATTACTATTCATTCTTAATTATACGAAAGATATTGTCAGAAACAAGCTTTATCTTCTTATAAATATGACATCATCACAGCTGGGCTAATACGAAAAAACCACAGGCGATACCGACTGGGTGGTTGGGTAGCACAAATCTGCAGGTAGGCCAGAGTATCTCCATGTCTGGATCCACTCACCCTCAAGGCATGGCACAAGAACAGGATCCAAGGAACAACGATAACTCTGCGGACTCATTAACCAAAAGGAGAGCCCACCACCGTTGCAGGACAAACTAGTAAAATAAGAAATGAAAAGCCACCAATTGGCATGATGCCCCAATATTTTAATAATCCCACGGGAGCTCAGAAGGCGCTGCCTTGCTCCATTTTTTACTTTCTGCAACACTTAAATGGATTCTGATAAATTTAGGTACAAACCGAGACAACATGATTAATACTAAATCCTTCCTAAACTAGTTAGATTGCCATCCTTCGCTCCCACCCACAGAGAGAGAGAGAGAGAGGACGAGGATAACCATTCCCCAAGGGAATTACCAAAAGCATCCATTTGTAAATTGTAACAGATATAATCATGCAGCAAACAAGTCAAAACGAATTACAACTTATCCTCTCTCAAATAATACAGCACACATTATCCACTAATCACACACACCTACGAAGTTAAAAAACAGCATTAAACAGTAAAATAAGAGAGGAAAAAAAAAACGAGAAGAAGGCCACCCGGTGATGAGTGACGAGAAGAAGCTAGTGAACTTCTCCATCGGCGGCCAGCACAGAGCGCAGCAGAACAGGGGAGCAGAAAGCTATCACCTTGTGGAACCGGTTCACCGTCCCCGGCAAAGGTGGTACCTTTCTCCACCTGCACGTCAGATTCTCCGTCAAGGTGGTCGAGGAGGAAGAGGAGGCGGCGGCGGTGGTGGTGATCTCACAGACGCAGGCTGGGTAGGCCTTGTGGTGGTCCTCGTTGAAGACGTAGACGAGGCCGTCCAGGCCGACGCATTTGAGGCTCGCGAACTTGGTGTCGTCGTCGTCGGTGTCGAAGAGGGAGGCGAGGAGGTCGTGCGGCATCACGGCGATCTCCGCGAAGTCCATCGTTCTGGGATCCACCGCCCAGAGCGCGAAGCACGTCGGTCCATCGGGGCTATTGCAGAGGCCGGCGAGGACGAGGCGGTCGCCGCAGGCGAGCAGGAACGAGAAGAGAACCCCCGGCGGACGGAGGGTCTGGACCCCAGTCCATGCCCGCCGCCCGAGATCGAACGCCGCTACGGAGCAGGAGTAGATCCCGAACACGAAGAAGAGCCGCCCGCCAAGGAGCGCGCCCGAGAGCCACTGGGAAGAGTTCCCGGACCGGAAGTCCGGCGGCAGCGGGGGGCACCGCTCCCAGGAATCCGACGCCGTGTCGTAGATCTCCACCGCGAGTCGGTCCTCGATGTCGACGAGCCCCCCCACGAAACGCGCACCGCCAGCGACGATGAACCGCGGCCGGCCGCCGCCGGCGAAGACGCCGACGAGGGGGTTGCAGCGGGAGAAGTGGAGCGGGGACGTCTCGCGCCAGGGACCGCGGAGGAGGGCCGCGTAGCAGAAGCGGGTGGAGGAGGTGGTGGCGAAGAAGAATCCGCCGGCGCCGGAGAAGCAGTCGACGTGGGCGGCGGTGGAGGGGTGCGGGGAGGGGGGCAGGGCGACCCATTCTCCAGCGTCCGGGTCGAAGCCGAAGGCCTGGTTCTTGCGGAGGACGACGTTGTTCTGGCCGTAGAGGAAGAACCAAGGCCTTTGCCAGCGTGTGGCGGCGGCGCGGGTGGCGAAGGCGGGGTCGGTCACCACCGCCCGCCACTGACGGCAGACGGCGCCGGCCCGGACGATCGAGCGGAGGGGGAGGTAGGAAAGTATCAACTCCGTCAAGTCCCAGCTCAAGCTCGCCCATCCCGCCGTCCTATTCTCCGTCGTCATCGTTAGGACAGGGGTTTGGGCCGTTAGGTGAGGGAGATGAGGAAGACGGGTGGGGAGGGGGAGGACGAGAAGATAGGAGGCCTTGGACGGATATAACGATGGGGTGACGTGTCTCTCTTGGAAATTAAGGAAGGTCTCCTGCCAGCTTAAAATTGTATTTTCAGATCGACACGTGTGTACTAATATTCGCGCGATGGGTCGATCATGCTTGCGGGTAGTGCGGGCACCGAAAGGGTTTGAGCTCATTTAAGGCGACAGCGTTGGACAGTTGGAATTTTTTTTTTTTTCTTTTCAAAATATGAAAAAGAAAGAATAGAAAATTCCAAATGAGAATTAATTAGTTTCAAATTATTAAAAGCATTTCATTTTTAAAGGGGGTGTTAGAGAAAGTAGAATATGTCTGACTCACGGGAGACGTAGGGCATTTGCCAACCCTCCGTTCTTTACGACTTTTTGGCTTCTGGAATGGAGATCCCGTTCACCTCCGGTGAAGGACCCTTGGCTCTGTAACGTTGATTGATTGAATTCCTAAAAGCTCATAATTGGAATATGGCTTGGGCTGGATCAACCCGATGTGGTTTCATTGATAATTTGTCTATTGCTCATCAATATCAGATTCTTGGTAATAAAACTCAATCAGATTTGAAGCTACGTGTATAGCGCAAGTTAAAGGCTCGAGGGACCGATTTAATTCAAATTCAATCTTATTTTATCGTGGTCAATTTTTTTTTCCTCCATACCATATGACTTCAATTGAGAATGCTACTCCTAGGTTGTAACAAAATCATATTGATGGAGCTCAACTTGTTTAGCTGAGCCAAACTTGACATTGTATGACTATATTCATCTTATATTTGGACTAGAACTCGTAGGTTAGGTCAGGCTTGTGTTGGGTTGGTTACTTGGTTGAAGTCTATGTCACGTTCAATCATATTAGATTGAATAGGTTAGGTTAGATTTGTCAGTAACTAATAACATGAGCTCATCCATCCATGTTGCGCCAGTTGATAATAAAGGAAAGATACCCGCACAAGGTGAGCACATTTTTATCGATAAGTGATTAGATGCTGGTAAGATATTTAAAAAAGAGAAGAAGAAGAAGAAAAGCCCAACGGAAGATGCATGTGAGGATGAAACTAGTATCTATTTCTTTCTTTCTTCTCTTCTTTTTTTTTTTTAGTTTTTATTTTTTTTATTTTTTTAAAGGGTACAAATTCATTGCTTGTTGAAAGATGTAGCCTGCGTTTCGCTATTTATCAGCGACTGAGGAATGCATACAACGGCGCACTTTCAAAAAGGGGTCTCAGAAGATGAATCCTTTTGGAAGTCTAACAAGACTGCACGCAAGACTACTAGACCTATAATGACTTAAGCAAGATTTGATGCACCTAAATTTTCCCTAAAGTCTGAGGCTTGGATGGTCTTGGATAACGTTTTGATCGCTAAGTGTCAAGAGAATGTTTCGTTAGCGTCTTTGAGTCGTTTCCTTATCTTTTACGAATATACGAGATCTGAAACACATCGTATCTGTAACAGATAAAAAGACAAATCATTAAAATGAAAATTTCCAATATCTGGTGCTGTTCTTCGTAGGAACGTCTGCTTTTCCATTCTATCACTGTTGCTTATCCAATACAAACGGAGTTATTATAACGAAAAAATAGTCTAAGGTTCCACTCGTGCCAGGTTTACTTGAAAACCATCCTTGATCTAGCGAAGCCATCAACATTCAACGATTAAAGCAAAACATGGTAGATTCTTTTTGTCAAATGAATTGCATCTCTTCGGACTATGTTACATTTTAAAATAAAAATCTTCTTAGAAGTTTTATGGGATTAATAAAATCTTCCAACATCTAAACAAGCCCGTCAAAATATAGATTGGGTTGAGTTATCTGATCCAAAAACTAAAACGCTAAACCAATCCAAGTCGATTTGATGTGTTAAGATCAGAAATTATACGTGTAGACCGATCATGTTCTAAGTTAAATTGGATGGGATTGGGATCGAACAGAATAGAAACCGGGTTGGATCTTGGCATGATCCAGTCGTTTGAATGGCGCTTTCGGGGTGAATGGTTTCTCACGAGAGAGTGACGAGATCAGAACGGCTTTTTCCATGGAGAGCATAAGGGATAGCCAGATGGATGATGCGAGGATTGAGAAAGATAGGCTCTAAAAATGCTCGATTGCTCTTCATTGCTTTGTTGACCGCTCAGCAACTCACAGAACACTTCTAGAAGGAAAATCGGATGGTGGTGTTCGTTTCAAACTTTAACTCGAATGCGTGTGAGACGTGATTGCTAGATATGCTACGCCAAATTGGTTCCGGTCATGGTCTTGGTGAACATCGTTTTATGACCGCTTTGTTCTAAGCCATGCAATTCCAAAGCAAAGTCCCGTGGTGGCGTCAATTTGAAACCTTAACTTGACCGTGAGTGGGACAATTGGACCCGGCATGACTTAATTTCTTGATGTGCTGCGCCCTTTTATGGACTCGCTAAACATCGTTCGATGACCGCTTTGTTGTCCAAGAAACATTTGGGCTTCACGTTCAGCCCTCTCATTGTTTATTACTACCACGTGGCACGAGTAACACATCTTATTTTTTAGCAAAAAAATATTAGTGAATAATGCGGTGAAGAAGAATTGATGGTACGGTTAATAGTCGGGTGAAAAAGAATTGCCGGACAGGACGAGATAAAGAGAGGCAGCGTGAGAGGAAAAGGCAGACCGGGGAGATGCGAATAGCCTGGTACTGCAGTGGTATTGGCATCATGCATAGAATAGACTGATTTAAATGTCTTTTAAATATAAAGAGGTGCAGGGCATTACAGATACCGAAAAGGAAGGTAGATCACCTTTAAATATAAAGAGGTGCAGGACATTAGAAAAAGGTGATCTATAAAACCTAAATGCCATGAGGTCAACTGGAAAATTCAAAAAAGTTTCCTTGCAATGGTCATCTTAAGCGCAGTAAGTTCCAAGTCTAAACCTATACGGTCAAAAGCAGTGAAGTATCTATAAAACCATCTATTTTTAGAGAAATTTTATTTGGCACCACGTGCAACTATATGATCGTTCAACTACCATTCAAATCATCTTATTTTTGTAGCTGTATTTATTGTACACTCATCTCGATGATGATTAATCTATAGAAATAAAACGATTTGATTGGCCTGGTGTATGGTTACGTTGATGCACATGATGGAAGACATTACCAGCCCTGCCTTTCTGAAGATGCTGCCAAACATTAGAATTAGTCAGAAATTTTTCCATTAAGTCACTGGCAAGTAAGCAAGATGTCCGAGTGGATTACTACATGTCCATGATTAATTTGGTGTTCCATGAGAAATCGAAAGTTCGAGTAATTTATCTGTTTGATCAAGGCTGCAGGGATCTCAAGGCAGGATCCATCGAAGCTATCCAACTATTACAGCTTCGCTTCAGAGTTCTAGCACCACAACTGCCAATCGAAGTTAAAATTAAGAAAAGGTCGGACCTAAGCATTGATAAGTTTCTACTTGCATGAGAAGAGACAAAGAAATTAAAGATCTGAAGTAGCTCACAGTCCAAGTCTGTTGTTATCCAACGTCCAGGCCTTACGTATTCTTCGGACTTCGTGCTAGCCAACATATTTGCATCACATTCTGAACTCCGCAAATTACCTGAAAGATTTGAAGAATTCTTTGCCAACATTCGATCATTTCTACACATCGATGCCAGCGATAGTGAAGAATCCATGGATGACGAACTCGAGCAGCCGCCCTCAACCAAAGGATGACGAATTCTGTTTTGGAAGTACGGGACCTTCAATGATGAGAATGAGATTAGAGATCAGCACTACGGTTTAAAGAGAGACGAGAGTATCTTCAAATCATGGGAACAACCAACTAAGATATGGCAGCTTCTTTTTTTGGCTAAGTTTTTACCTTCCATCCTTTGCCTCCACCTTTATGGGACCTGGCAGCAGCAGCAGCCCATTTAAGCAACTCCTTCATTTGAGAAACTGCCCTCCTTCGCTCGCCCTTCTGAACATCTTTCTCGGAGCCATCGCTGCTGTCTCCACCATTAGAGCCGGTGGACACAGAATCACATATTGGTAGAACTTTGCAACCCACATTGGCGGAATCTGCCTTGTGGCCCATCCTCAATTCACTATTCTCAGGGAACGAGAAGTTTTGATTCCTATAAAGGCTTCTGAGGTGCTTCAAGTGCAATGTGCTATAAAAGCATGTTCTACTGTCCTCTCTTCTCAGTAGAATTGTGAATGTGCTCTTTTTTTGCTCCTCATCCTCTTCTTCTCCTTCTTTTGAGCTCTGGTTTCCACCACCTCGATTATATATCACCAAATCTCTTGGTTTCACTTCATCTACGCATTTGATTGCATATAACAACGTCAGTACAGTTAGTGAAGATGATTATTTGCTCAACGAACAAAATGAATAGATTAGTTTCATGAGCTTTTACCTTCAGACTTCCTCTGGCTTCTATTACGAGTAGCAGTGACCCCTGAATGGTCACGCGGCGTTTTGAATAGCCATCGCGGGATCTAACATCAGGCAATTTGTAACGTGAGTGAACATGCACTTAATCATAGTTTAAACTGTCCTAAAAACTAATTTAATCACGAGACTTACCTGCATGTTCGCCAGCTGTTATGTGGTGATAATTGTTATGGCGGGTGCGAATCTTTGGTGGTCAAAGATCACGACCCTGTCAGATTTATATTACAGAGATTCCTCTCTGTCTCTCCTGTCTTTTTCTCTCTACAAGCTAATATGGATCGAGGAATCAATTGAGAATTAGGATTCGTCTAGGTCAAGGTAGTGGGAAGACAGCACAGAACGTACAAGACCAGAGTGGGTTGGCTGTCAAGAGAGCATATTTATGGGGCGAAGGGGTTTAAGAGGATGAGATTTGGATTAGTGGTTCATATATATGTGCAACGAGGTGGCCATATGAGGCATATACAAAGGGGCCATGTACTGGTTTCTTGCTTTATTCGATCAGCCCTTTTGGGTCGGTGTGTGGGGGCCTTTTAGTCCACATGGGTAACACGCTAGCTGACTTCAGCCATTCCTCCAATTTAGCATTAAAATGCCCAAGACTTCATTATTTTTGGCAAGCCATGTGTTGGAGTTCCAATTGCTTGTAACTTAAGAGGCATTTGAGGCACTCATGTGACGCGTCACGACCTCCTCCATTTGAACGTAAAGTGGATTTTGAGCTTGAAGCATCCAAGTGTTTCGGATCTTGGTACGGATGGGAAGTTTTGGTGAGGGAATCTAGGTAAGCCTAGGGATGGAGAAATTATATGCTGCAATGCATGCACCATGCCTATCAAGTCATCTTATTCCTATAGGCTCCATTTATCATATATCTATTTCGATGATTAGTAAGACTAGCAAAATATGATATAATCCATCAATTCGATCCACATTCGACCTGCTATAAGTAAATTTAAATTTAGACTAAATAAATTTAAATTATAAACATGTCAACTCGTTTCATCCATTTAATATTTGGATTGGATTTAGATTCTAGATATCTAATCCGTTTAACCCATTTAATATTCAGATCGAATTGAGTCAGATAATCCATTTAACATATTTAATTTATTTAAGATATATTTAACCTATTTAAAATATACTTAATTTGATTCATTTAACTTAATATATTTAATTTATAAAAAATTTATTTAATCTATTTAATAAATATATTAAATTTAGATTTAAATTTTTGATAATTTTAATAAATTAGTTGGATTTAAGTTGATGATATTTTAGCCCGATTCATATCGATCCGATCTGTATCTCACTCAATTCAATCCGACTGCCAACTCTACTGATTGGTGCATGGGAATGAAACAATATGATTAGGTGTGGTGCATGACCACGTTGTACAAAGTATAGAATATAATCTGCCTTTGGGATGAGGACTCTCTTAACGCGGTGGCACGCTGACATGGGTATAGTTTGTTTCTTTCCTTCACATGGATCCACCATTGGATCATGTATTGCACGGATTTCAAAACAATCCGAACTTCGTCATTAATTTCACCCGTATGGATCTCAATGCGACCAACAGCAGGTTCACGCAAGGGAAGGTGCATCCTTCTTTGGCGGCAAAGATACAATCCCCCGAGCCCTACTGACACCTTGGTGTAAATTCCGGGTTTTCTGCTGGCACCGTTCTTGTGTGACTCGAGGTCGCATCTTTGTTGGGGATTGAACATCGTCTGCATGTACCCACCATTGGATCACCTGCTGGTTATTTTGAATCTGCGCAGATGGATGAATGCACAGCTCAGAGCACTTTGAGAGCCGCGCACTAGATGATCCAATGGTGGTTCGCGTGAAGAATGAATCCTTCTTTTGGGCGAAACATACAACCCCCATCGGTCTAGTCCCATATAGGCACCATCACCGGCCACGTTGACGTTGAGCCTCGTTGTTCCTCAATCCTCGTCAGATCGTCCAATATTTTTTTCCCAAGGACCGTTGAGAAAAGACTAGGAGTTGTTGAAGTAGGGAAATGCTTTAGATGAACCGTTTAATCTACCAATGCTGGTTTAGCAATTTAGCGTACAATTATACCACCTGTTCCGTCGTTTCCGGCAAACCTGACCGGGTGGCCGTTTTATATGCATGAAACAGGCATGTCATGGCATTATTTTGGTAAAAAAATTCTAGACCCCATTGTCACGGGCTTGCCTATAGGTTTGTCATAGGGGATGCCGGCGTGAGTGTGACACGGTATTACGAAGAATTTTGACTTCGTTGGGTTGCCATAAAAATGCAATGCCGCTCGATACTTTGGAACCCCCGAGGTGGAGTTTGGATGGATACCTTCCTAGGGTATTGAGAGGGACAATGATTAGCCAAGGTGCAGTATGGCCATGGCATGATATCTGGGGGCTCAGGACGCATGATCTTGGCATGGTGGTGGACCGCCAGGATACTTATGGATACTCGAGGATTCCTCTTGGTTTGAGGAGGGGCGCAGAGCTTTGGTTGCGTTCCCAACTCCCCCATGGCCCGTAGGAGATGGATCCATCGTGGCACGATTGCGGGACAATGGTGGTACCACGTCTGAATGATCTAGTGTACAGGCATTCGAGACAATGCTGGTCGGACGAGCTAGCCACATTGTGTGGGGTGAAGATTTCTGAGAGGTCCTATCCTCGAGGAGTTATCCAGGCTACTCTATACATTTTTGATCTCTGTGGTAGAGCGAAAAGGCAATAGGGGACCAGTCGGATAAAGGTGTGGCCTACCCGAACAGGCAAGTCTCGTGAGCATCACGGGCGAGATATCTTGAGGGGATCCACGGAACCGATCGGCCGTGGAGTGCAAGCTTGGCTTATGGAATATCGATCGGATATGTGCTTTGGAGCTGGGTCAAGGATCAAGAGTGGTTAAGAGGGTCGTACCAAGGAGAGGGCAGCTTTGATGCAAGAATTGCCGGTCGAATATATTCACTTAATGGGCAGACTTGGATGCCAATATCATGGCAGGGCACTAAGTGCGAGCAGGCCATGGGCAGAAGGTATTGGACGGTATGGTCATGAATCTTCAGGATCGTGGCAATGCGCAGTGATGTGTGAGCAAGCCAAGAACATTGTCATATGGTATGGTCAGGATCCTTTGGGATCGTGACAGTGTACAGTGATGTACGAGCAGGTCGAGAACATTATCCTGCGGTATGGCCAGAAATAAGAAGGCATATCAAGGATGTAAGACCGGGATCGGGGCATAGGAGCTTATTGGAAACTTGGATCAAGAAATCTAAGAGGGCTCGGACATGCACGATCGACTGTAGCTTCGAGGAGTTGCAGGGCATGTCAGCTTGGCAAGTTTAGCTGGACGACATTGAAGATGGATTGCCTGAACCTCATGCATTGCAGTGGCATTGTATGATCGTGCTGTGGGGATTTAGTCTGTGTTGTGCTGATGGACAACTTGGTAGGTTGTAGATCAATGGCACAGGGGCATATCATGGCACGAAAATACGCTGAGGATAGGGACACCTTGGGTGAGCAGTACTTAGCTTGAGGGTAAAGCCTGAGGTTAGCATAAAAGTGCCGAGTTGCGGAGCACTCTTGGGAAGAGTCTATGTTCAGGTATGGAGGTGCGTATGAGTATTATGGTCGACTCGAGGGATCGGATTGCTTGCAGGCACTTAAGAGTGTCGCATGTGTTCAGTGCAACAGAGTTACCAGGCAGAGGCATAGAGGAGTACACTTGGCTTATGTGGCTGGACTGCTACGTGCTTAATGGTATGTCCAAGGAAAGAATTTAGGAGGACTAGCCTTGGTATATGGTATACTGAGGCGCCGCACGGATATTTGGATCAGAAAATACTCACCCCATGACACCGTGGCACCCAAAGATGCTGTATGAATGAATACTATGATAATCTCAAAGCATTTCTATATCTATAATTAACATTCAGTACATCCTCTAGAAAGTTGATGATTATCTTATCAAATTTTATATTATTACTAGCTTATAACCCGTGCCATGCATGGAATATAATTTTTTTTAAAAAAAATATTTTATTTTATTAATTTATTAATATTTATTTTAAAAATAATTAAAATAATAAAAAATATATTTTATGTATGGTGTAGATTATTAGTTATTTATAAATTATTTTATTTTTTTAATTTAAAATTTTTCGATCTTGTTTTTTTTTTCAAATTTTTTTTATAAAAAATAAATATTATTTTTAATTTAGAAAATTTTTTATAATTTTTATATATTATTATTGAAAAGTTGGAGAAATATTTGAACTCATATCTATCTATTTTTGCTTTTAAAATTTTTTTGAAGCAAATAGATATAATTTAATTTTTATTTTTTAACATGCTCCAAAAAAAAATTAAGACTCTTAAAATCCTATCGCCATCCTTCTCGTCGGCCAACCCAGCCATGGGCCTCGCCAAATTTCTTAGCCAGGAGACCTCCTTCGGTCGTGCAACACCACGTTTCCCAAGCCTTTGCTGCCATATTTTCGTATGTCGAATGGATGTTGCACTGAAATTCAAAAGGTGGATAAGTTATGCTCAAAAGAATTTTGACGAAGTCTTCATCAAAAAAGAGTTGATAAAGTATTGCAAAGACACTCGATTTAGAATTACACGAATCGTGATTGAGAGGCGTTTGGTCTTTGCGCTCCTGCTCCACGCCCATGGTGAGGAGCTTCTCCTCCTCGTTCTCATCCTAGACTGTCCATCTCTGGTGGACTCGCCATTCTAGCACTCCCAGGATGACCTGATTAAGTCCTTGCACTCCCAGCCCGTGCCCTCACCTGAGTATTATGCCATTTTTTTAATATGTGGAAGTAAAATGGCATCATACTTTAATGCACATGATCTGTTCCGGGTGCCACTTATCCTTGTAGTGTTCCCCTCCGTCGCCCCCTACTGCCTCAGCGCCCTCTCCCCGCCCCTGCTGCCTCACCGTCCTCTCCTGGGATTGAAGGCTCAAAGAATAGGAAAACCAAAGAGGATAGGCGGCTTAAGTATAAGTCTACATCCTTCTCCCTCTCCCGTGCCCTCGCCCACGCCCACCTCCTCCCCGAGCTCGACCACATCCACCATCTCCTCCTCAACCTCCCCCCTTCCGCCGCCCCTCGCTGCCTCACGGCCCTCTCCGTCACCTCCTCCACAGCCGGCATCCTCGACCATGCCCAGCTCGATCCTCCCCAAGATCAACTACCTCCACCATCACCTACTCAACCTCCCCTCCCTCTGCCTCACCGCCCTCTCCCTCGCCTCCTCCACGGCCGGCATTCTCGACCGCGCCCTCTTCTCTACCCTCTTTTCTTTATTTTTTCCGTCCTCGGAGGTCCCCATCGGGTGGGAAGGAAAAAAAAGAGAAAAAAGCGATGGCCAGAAGGAGACCGGAGCGCGAAGGAGAGAACCACGTGTCAAACGGATGCCTCCGTTTTAAGATATATATATATTAGATTAGATTATAAGCATATTCAGGAGATAGGAACTAACATGTATGCTCACTGTTTCACATTTCCAAAATTCTCCCGAAGAAATTTGCCTGCCTCAGATAATGGACATGTATTTGAGAGAGCAAATTTGCAAGCAATATGCATCGCGCTTTAAATGGAAGGCTGTAAAAAGCAACATTAATCTGAATCCTCAATTCCTCATCATTTCTACTTTTCTATCACGCCCCAGTTTTAGGGGTATAATGGAGAAAACAATAATTTGCCAATAACATTCTAGTCAGAAGTGTTTTTTTTTTTTCCAAAATATTATTTGTTATTCCAAAAATATCTACATCGTCAACTTATTTCTTATTTTTGGATTTACCGTTTGGGTTCCATGTGGGTTAAAATCATGGGTTGAACCTAGAGTCTAACTAGCCACAATCATGAATTTAAACCACGAGTTTGGATTGGTGACGTGGAAAAATGAATTTGAAATTCAAATCATGATATTATGGCCTTAACCCATGATTTTATAAACTTGTAGGTTGAGCCGCGATTTTTTTTGAAATTCAAATATTCATCCATTATGAAATTAGGGGTTCAAAGTCACAATCATCTTTTCTTTTCTTGAAACGGATTTCAAGGTTATCCATTTAAAATACAAAAAATTTAACTATAAAATTATGGGTTCAAGCTATAATTTCAAAATGAAATCATGAACTCCGTCCATAATTTTATTGCTATTACTTTAGATATTTTTAAGAATATTTTGATAGGCCTAAAAGATAATATACTCATTTTATAATGGTGTGATCCATCAAGAATTGCCCATCAAGCTAACTGGAACAATCTAACCGCACGATATCCTTTTAGTTGGTCGATTATTATCTGTATCAAAAAATTTATTACTTACTGATCAATTATAATAAACTAGTTGATACGTTGTGTCGATTAAGAATTAATTAATCAATTATGATTAATTATAATTAATTATTATGCCTTAACATTATATTGACTAAGGCCGATTACCATCCTTAAGCAATTTTTTGTATTTCTTATCCCCTTTTTTTAAAAAAATAAATTATAAAATAAATATTAAAAAATTAGAGAGTACTTATCATAGAGAACAATAATGTCGGTTGGAGAGCAGGCTAGATTAAAGCTGGACAGTGATGATCATAAGAGAATGGATCATGATGGGTCGGAAGGAAATGATCCTACCAAAGTGAGGTCAAAGATGGAGGATTCAACCAGAATGGGCCGAAGGTAGGGGGTCGAGCGGGGCAGGCCCTAGGTGGGGGGTCAATCGAGGTGGGGCCGAAGGTGTAGGATCGATCAAGTGGGGCCAAAGGTGTGGGGTTGATTAGGTGGGCCATAGGTAGGGGGTCAACCGAGGTGGGGCTGGTGGTGGGGATCGACCCAAGTGGGGCCAAATTGGGAGGGGGATTTCGCCAATCGGAGAGATCATGAGGCACTTGGCAAGGATGGTGGGACAGCTAGACATGATTTCATGTGGCACGGCAATCTAGAAAATAAGTTGAGATTCATAGTATTTTAGGAATTAATTATTAAAAAAATATTATTTAGACACATGGTATGGGGATGGTGGGATAGCTGGTCATGATTTCATGTGGCACGGCAATCTCGAAAATAAGTTGAGATTCATAGTGTTTCAATAATTAATTATTAAAAAATATTATTTAAAAAAAATTTTAAAAGTGTTGATAGAAGCTACCAGCATAATGCTTGCCTCATCTTTTATGGTAAAAACTAGAGCCAGCAATGAGTCGGATATAGATCGGATTGGCCCATGCCAGTCCCACAAGTAAAAATCCTATACCCGTATCCATCCTGTACCCATCTCGAGTTAAGTCGAATCGGATCACGTAGATATGCAGGTCGGGTTAGAGGGATTAGTCTGATCGGGCCAGATCATATGCATAAAAATAATATAAAATGATCATAATTTTGAATAAAAAATATATACAAAGATTATTTCGGATCGGATTCGAATCGGAACATACCATTACCCGTATCTGACCCAAATCCGCTTTGGATTTTTTTTAGAACCTATACCCATCTCGGGTTTCAATCGATTGGATAAAACCCATCTCATTCAGATCAAATTGGATCAGATATCCAGTGGGTCAGATAAAATTGCCACTCCTAATAAAAACTCAAAAATATGGTAATCTAAGGTTAGAAAGACCAGTAATCATTTCATGCTCTTGGTGGTTGAAACTTGGAAAGCTTCTTCACGACTGAAACAAAAAATATCAAAAGATAGAACAACCCATCCACCAAATGTTGAAAGAAAGCCACCCTCGCCCTTCATCATCCAATGCTTCTTGGCCAAATAATCTGATCAGCTGTTCCCAGCCCAAGGAAGGAACTTGCGGCTCCTCTATAATGTAAGATAATCTTCAATAGCTGATGAATATTTCCTATCTATTTGTTTATATCCATGCCACTGGAGTGAAATACAAAAGCATTTCAACCAGCAACCGAGTCGTCTATTCTGACCGCATTTTACAATAAACCACATAAACCACCTTGAGGTAGGAATCATGGATGAACATCAACTTGCCAGTAGTTTTAGAAGAAAGAGCAACACGATTATCTTTCGGTTAATAATTAAAAGCTTTTCAAACTGATCAATGGAGATTTTTTTTTTTTTTTTTCTTGGTACCAAACAAGAAAAGTATTCGTTCCCCCTTCTTTGTCGAGCGAACAGCAAATTGCTAGCTAAGAACGACGGACGTGGTCAGCTCTGACCGATAATGCATACCAAACGCCAGTTGACCATGGTTGCTTCAAATACACCTTGAGACGATCTCGGATTCATACTTCACGCAGAGGGCAAAAAGATTTTATATGGACTGAACTGCAGGCTCCAAAAACTATTCATGTGATGCCTCTGCCAAAAAGTTTCCACCACCAGTAAGTATAGGCAGTCGCTTCCAGAGGGGCATTCTGTCCGTGTAACAATAGCATGCGTACAACGATAAAATTAGCTATATTCTTGAAGCAATTCAACGTCCTGGGAAGGTCGCCGGTAACCTAGTTTGTATGTTTACAGATTTGTCAAAACCGACTTGCCTAAAAAGGCAGAAAAACCACACGCTTACACTAGGTCAACCGAACTTTCCACCAATTATCAAAAATAAGCAATAAATTTTACACAAGTTATAAAAATCTCCATCACTTCAGAAGAGTCTCCATGGCTTCAAAGAACAGTGGTGCCAGTTCTGGGCTTGGCGTCTTGACCGCACATTTTACACCAGGAACACCGATAACAACCGTAAGCTCTATCAAGAATGGAATACCTCGAGGAATCTTGGCTGAGAGATACAATATCTCTTTGTTTGCATTCCGGCGCTTTGCTAGAAAGAACACATTGGATGCAGCCAAATGTTCAACGGTAGCATCTATGCTGTTGACAACACAGTTTGTCAGGTCCTTGGAGACTTCATTTGAATCGGGAAGCGATTTCCATGTCTGCATGTGAGCGAGGTGATTATAAGTACAATATGTATGTTCCAAATTCCCAAGCAGAATTAAAAATGTGATCAATGGCATTTTCCTTTGCAACTAAATAATCAAATACTTATTTCTACAGAGTAAGTGCAGTAGAGCGTGTGCCTGTAAGTTGCATATCAAATAAAACAATATCTTTTTAGTATTAAGAAAAGAAAAAACAGTCTCTACATCATTGCTCCTAATACACAAGTATTTGGGTGGTAACTTTACTAGCTCTCCGAAATACTTCTGAAGGGGAACTTCTAATGCATTGAATAGCCCAGCAGTTCTCTTAAAGCTCATTCAACAGATTCGGCATGAGCAAGAAGATTTGATGGGAAAAGGTCATGAGCTTAGGGTCCCTATTACTGCATGATTTCAAGCATGAGGAATGCTTCCACGTAAAATAAGAGTACAACCCAAGTGCCCTCCCCAAATCTATCATTGTGATCCCATTCCCAACCTTCCAGTAAAGCATGTTTTTATAAAAAAGATAGTGAGATCGGAGATACTTACCTGTCACTGTTTTATATGAATCCCATTTATCATCAAAACCATCTATTATCACAACAATCAGCTATTACCTATCATATGCCGATTACTTGTGCCTACATTAGCAAGAATATCGGAAACAATAAAATGTTCAATATCATATTTTCCACTAAATGTGCCATAAAACAACGGGCTTAATTTTAAGGGTGGCATTACAATGGCAAAGAAAATGGTAAGTTATAGATAGAAAGATTCTTTTCCAGTGTAACGGTCATTGAATTATGATGAACTTCATCTTGAATTTACCCTTACAACAAGCTCATAAAGAGTTTGTTGTGTTCAAACATACCACCAGGCAATACCACTTATGACGGTTAAAACTAACACCTAATTTGGTTGGTTTGAGCGTCTGGGAATGGTTCCAATCAGAAACAAGCATTTGCTAATACACATATTAGCAATATCTAAAAGAGGTTATTGGCACAGTGATATAGCTGGCTGGCTGCGGTAGGAATAGATTAACTAGGAGCAAAACCTAGAAAGATTGAAAATTGACATCTTAAACCGCTGAATAAATTATTAGATCCATAACAGTGATGAAATTTTGGTTGGCATGATCCAAATTGTTAAGAATGAAAAACAGTCACCAATCCTAAAATCACTCACCTCCAGAAAATTTGCACGCTCCATTCTACCATCTTCCACAAAGAACACATGCAATGAGATTTTATCACTGAAATACCAGACTGGCTGCTGGTTATTTTTCACTGCAACCTGCAGAACTGAGGTTGGAGGCCCAGGTGAAACATTCTGGAAGAGAACCATAGGTAGAAGGGTCCTGGCTGATGCTCCAGGTTGCAATGGAGGAACCTAACAAAAAAAAAGAAGAATGCGCCAATACATTTTAAGTTTTGTCCAACCAATATCTTAAGTACAGGGGTTCTAGGCAACATAATCACCTGTAGAGGTCCAGCAGCTGCAAGACCAAATGTATTTTTGTTAAATTGTATCATGAACCCATCTAGCACAGCCTGTGAGTTGTTCTCAAACAACAAACCATAAAATATTTGGCCCTCACGTCGCATAAGCTGTGCACTTATTTGTAGACCTTGACCAGTTGAGGAGGGTAGTAATACAGGTAAAGGAGCCCTGCAGCAACAATTAAAAAAATTACTACATTGACAAGCAGGAGGCTAATCAATATTTTTAGAATGCAATGGATTAGGCGAAAGGAAAATGCAGAAACATTGATCATGTAAGTTAACCATCCTCACCCTGAAGGTGGTGTAGCTGGCTGGTCGACAGGTACAATGGCATTATCCAGACCTACCAAATCGCCAAGTAAATCAGGCATAGGAGCAGCAGGTGAGGGTGCGGGTGCCGGTGCTGGCACTGGATACCTTGTCGAGGTATGTGGAACAGTACTTGTACTAGAAGGGGCAGGTGCACCATCAACTGCATGAGAAGGTGACTCAGAATACCCTGTTTCGGCCCCATCAGGATATTCATCATCATCTGGTCTAGGTGCAGCTTTGGCACGGCTCACAAATGCATCTGGAGGCTTATGATAAACAGAAGATAGGGTCGCTATGTTCGCAAGGAGCTCATCAAGAAGTGAAGGATCAAGTTGGTTTGAATCATCGCTGATCACTGGCTTCTCAGCTAAAACAACATCTTTTGCAGCCTGAGAAAAAGAAAAAAATCATACTCACTAAATAATATGGCACTCTGAAAATAATCCACAACCCAAAGGGCTTACTATACCTCAGGATCGGTAGAAAGAAGGCGCCAATATATGTAGGCACGATCACGCAAATCAGGATTGTCAGTCTCCACAGTGGCATTATTAAGAACAGCCTATAGCACATGAATGCATGCCAATTAGAGTGCTAAATAACAAACAGAACAGCTTTTTATAATTACATATTAACCTTCACACAAAGGTCTCTAGAAGCTAATGAATGTTTTCCATGTATGAGCAAGAAATGTACATTTGCTACAAAAAAAAAAAAAAAAAATCTATGTCAATTTCCAGCAACATTGTACAGAAGAACGGGGGAAAAGGAGGTCTAGAATTCTAGACTTCTTAGAGAGGATTGTACAAGAAAAAATAATGATTAATTTGTAAAAGAATGCTTTCAGAGCATTGGAAGATCTCACAGTTGTGGATTCTATTAGCAGATGAGCCTCCACTTCTCATCCTAAGTGACAAGTATTAATCTGTCCTGAAAGTGCATGCAAAAGCTCCAATGAAATTGGAATGAAAGGAAGGTGCAATGACAAACATGCTCTTGCACAATGGTGTTACTTCCTTGTTGATGCAAAGCTCAATAAATAATTTTTATTAGCAATATGGCAATACCATTTAAGTTCAAATCATGCAAACACAATAAATAACTACAGGAAACCTGAATCATCTGCTGTGGGCCTTCAGTTGGCTTCTTAAGAAACAACTTGACAGTTGCAGTGAGCAACTGCAGTTGCACAAGTGCAGGCTCTTCTGGAAAGCTTTCTAGAAAGCTCTCAAGGAGTTCATCGGCATTGTCAATTCTTTCTGCATATTCCCCAATTATCCAGATCATTGACGCCTGCAGCAAGAGAATCAAGACAGATTAAAATACTAAATACACTAATTAAGAACATAAAATTTTTGCTAATTAATCTTCAAGGATGAGCCTTCACCTTAGCTTCTGGCTCATCTAATGTGTCTAAACTCTCGCAGAGAGTTGCAATGATGGATTCATAGCTGCAAATATAAATTACAGTGAATAATAAGAACTGGAGTTATAGAGCAGTCAATGCAGCCCAGTCTTAAACAAGAAAGCAGGGCAACCACAACAAGCATTAAATAACCCACACTCACGTGTTTGGATAACGCCTGAAAATGTCCTTGATGACAATGATAGCCTCCTGGACAACATAATTTACTTTTATCTTTATAAGCTCAAGCAACACACTGATGCACCGCTCAGCAGCTCTCTCTAACTTTATGGCACAGCGGCCAATTGCACGTACAGCCTTCCTAACAAAATCTACATCTACTTCTGTCGCATACTCTTTGAACTCCAACAGAACCTAAAAGGAAAATCATTAATTTCTGTAAAAAGAGGTAGTTCAAAAATTTCCAAGCCCTTAGCACACAAATATTACTACAGATACCAGAAGTCTCAAAAACAAATATCAAAAAAAAAAAAAAAAAAAAAGAAAAAAGAATGAAAAGCTAGTTAAAATTAGTGTTGATAACACAATTGCTCAAAAAACAATAATGTCATATGTCAACAGTCATCAACTAAATGAAGAGGTATGTCTTCAATCAAGACCTTAGATTAAAACTAGGGGCAGAAATAGGATATATAGAGGAATAGACTGTACTAGAGGTTGAGTTCGATGAAGTGGAGAGGGGAATCTAGAATACTGCACAATAGGCACATACCATAGAGATTTAAGAAAAATTTTACAGAACAACAACAAAGCCTACGATATTTTATGGTTTGGAGTGTTGCAATAAATAATCTACAAAAAAATAAGTCAAGTGTAATAGATATGAGAATTTTAAGTATGGTAGATATGAGAATTTTAAGTTGGATATGTGGTAAAACTTGAAAGGATAGATCAAGTAGAGGAGCTATAGGAGCTGCACTTAAGGATAAAGTGATGGAAAATCGATTAAGATGGTATGGCATATACACCGAGGATCTTAGAAGGCTCTAGTTAGGAGGGTATTTATTGTGTTGGAAGTTGTTAAGGAAAAAAGGAAAGACACAAGTAAAATGGATACATGGATAGAGGTTGTGAGGAAGGATGAGGAGAAGCTTGGAATAATATGGAAGGCGGACCTAAATAGGAAACTTCACAAATGAGAATCCATAAATTTAGCATCAAATTGTTGGGAAAAGATGGGTGCAAAAACAATTTATATAGATAGTAGTTTCATCTACAGTATCCCTCTTACCATAAAGGGACAAAGCTCGTGCATAATATGATTAAAAAAGCACGTAAATAATTAAACTTCTTCATTGGAAATCACATTTTTTCATTAGTACCTGGTCTATGTTCCGGTCAGAGGCAAGCTTTATCATAATCTCCAATTTCTCCATCTTAACATAAATTGGATCATTGTACTTGCAGAAGAAAACCTATAAACAATTTATTCAAAACAATAAAATACTGTATCAACAATTTAGATGAAGAATTAATTGAGAATTCAATAAAACATTCATCTAATTTCACCTTAATTTCATGTGCAAGTATTGTAGGCCGTTTCTGTACAATAAGATTGATGTTACGTAATGCTACATACTGTATTTCAGGTTCAGCAGAAAGAAGAGTTACTAGAGGAGGTGCCATCTTCTTGCAAAGATTTCGGACCACATCAGTACTGGTAATAAGTTCCATCTGCTGAAGGATCATCTGCAGAAATCCAGTTCATGACATCATAAATTGTGCAAATGGCATGTAAAAAGGCATAACCTTCACTTGAGATGAACCAACAGATGTTCCATATTCTTCTACCTTTACATAATTAAGTGAGAATTTGTATTGCCAACATGCTCTTCTAGTTCACTTCAAAAAGGACAAAAAAAAAAAAAAAAAATGGTTGTATGGATTTACAATAGTTCTCATTCTTCAGGAAATTTAAGACCTTGCCTATCTTCTACAAAAAGGCAATCTTTTAAAACCACCTATAGCAATGAATGCTTTCTTCTCTTCCAACCTCTATAAATAATTTTCAATAAAATTCATTCTCATATTAAAAGATTAAATGAGCTTCATCATTCCCACGTTTGCCCATTGTACCACACAAGTCTGTCTGTCTATATCTATATATATTCATGACAGTGACCCACACATTTGTCTAATATAATAAATGGCTTGTCGATCTTCTCTTACTGAGTACCTGTCATCTCTAAACCCTCTAAGGCACAATTGGCTAGCCTCTGCAAGGATGTTGTGCCTTACAACAGATAAGGCTGAAAATCCGGTTTCCATCATCTCCACTTAGAAGTCATCTACACCTCTTCATATCAACTCTTACTGAAATTCCTAACGTACAACTCCCTGCCTACTGGGAAAAAAAAACCCTCAAAAAGGAAAACCCATCACCTTAAATTCTACACTTCCTTCCATAGAAACATTCTTGAAACAATGACATTAATCCATAAGCAAGAAAAAAAAAAAATGGATAAGTCCCCAATTATGTGATCATCAAGGACGATTAATAGACCCTTCCCCACCTTATCACTCCTAACCAAGGTGACCTCATAACCATGTTCAAGATATAACTCCATGAAATTTAATAAGTGGAAGAATACGAGCTTTCAACAATGCACTTGCTCTTGTAATATCCCTATGCAGGCTCTCCACCAAAATAGAGTCCCATCCCTCTGCCAACCCCGAAAACCCCAATGATTTAATAATGAAATTATTAGTGATTTGTAACTTGTAGATTAATCTAAGGACAACTATAATCTCCTAGGTGAATCCAAGTACAGCGAAAAACTTGAAAATTGCTGTCTACTCTATCATAACATCCTATTAAACATATCATTAATTGCAAATTAGCCCACCATGTTCATATACTGTACGTGAATTCTCATAACAATTTTATTCAAGCATTTAAATGCAACCATATGAATGATTTTTAAAAGAGAACTACACAAAATGCTATTCAAAATGCATCCCAGTTAAGCTTCAATCGATTAAAACTAAATTGTTGCATTTAAGATTCATTATGATGCTATACCAAAAATATGCCATAAGTGTTTTTTATGTACAAATCAGTTATTCACATTACCCTTTTTCCCATTAAAAGTACAAACAGATTCTATAAGAAAAAATTGAAGAGTATACATACTTTGACAGCAGAAAGCACAACTGCACAATTTGCATGCTGGAGACGTGGCGTAACTCTTTCCACTATGTTCTCAGCTTCACGGGCATCAGATGCTTTGTACCTTGATAGGGCATCCAAAATGAAAACCTGACCCCATCTGCAGAACAATTAGATCCTTCTCATAATTTAGTTTTCAACAGCTATAAGACAGAAACACACCTTCACAGCAGAAAAAGGTAGAGGGTTTAATGCTATACATGGTTGGCGATTTGGCATTTTCCAAAAACAATTCACCATATTATTAGATAGATTTTGAGAAGGTGAAGGGAAAATCCTCAAGCCAACACAAAAAATGTACATCATAGTAGAAATCAACGGGGAAAGCACCTTACTCTGTATGATGTTCCTGTAAAGATGGATTTGAAATTTTAAATACCATGTGTATTAAAAATATCAGATCATAAGTTAAACATTAAAGCATTATTTTTAGGAAACTAACCAGTTATATGCAAATGTGTGCTTTTAAGTTTTCTGTTCTGGTTAAAATCATGACTTTTTAGTTTTTTGTATATTCTGATGGAAAGTTTATATTTCAAGTTTTTAAGTTGTCATGATGTTTCACAAATGTCATCATTTATTAGCAATCTTTGAACATAGATTCATGCAACATAGTTAAGAAATAAGGCACATCAAACAATTTATAATCGATAAGTTTCAAACATCAAGAGGAATTCCCCAATGAAGTTACTAGTTGATACTTATTGTCTATAAAACTCGACTTCTGATAAAAAAAAATGCTTGCATCTTTCCCCTTTTCCAGTTTTAATCAATGTAGTCTCCTATCACAAATGAGAAGGCGAACTATGTGCAACAATAAGATTGCTCCATTGTGGCATGGGTGTTACAGGTTTGAAACATGGAAACAGTCTCTCCGCATGTGAGGCCAAGGCTGCATATATCTGACCCTCCTCAGATCTACAGTGGTGGGAGCCTCATGCACTGGAAAGCCTTTTTAGTCTATTATTACAAATATTACGAGGTCTTGGCCATTTTTACATTTTGTACATGCTTGCTTGTGATACCCACATAGGCATATTGATGTTTTTATTCTTCATTAACTTAGCAGTAACACCAGATGTTCTAACAGAATCAGATCACAACCAACACAGAGCTAGGTTTAAGCATGTAGCGAAGCTAACAAGTTTGTGAATAACAAAGGTTCATAAAACTTAGCACACCAAAATATGTTAAATTTATTAAAAAACACATATCTGTAAGACTATAACTGCTGCTGACTACCTATATATTGACCTTGCATGAAGATCCTTCTATGTGCAACTATCAGCAATATCTGAAGGTACATGCAGTTCTAGCATATTGACATCCCTCTACCATGTGGTTGCAGGACACTTGCAAATTAGATCATCTGTTGCATTTTGGTAAAGTCATGCATCCCATTTCCCTTCCATGCATTCGCTATTCTTAAATAAAATGCACACTCTTGCAAGTATTTATGATATATCCCTAATTGGCGACCTAAAAAGGGGCACAAAAAGTATATTGGGAATGTATTTATCAAATGTACAGCAAACAAACCATGACTGTTGGGCTGAAGCCATCTATTGAATGCTCCTTACTCCTGACTGAACATGTGCACATCACAAGCCCAACAGGTACACAAGCATAAAATACTGATCATAAAGGTACACTCATACGGACACCATATAACTGATGCCATAAAATGGATAAATAAACTGGCATTGATTCATGCCAACATATTAATTATATAGTCAAATTTAACCAGTTATTACAATTCTGATTTTTTTCACAAGGAAATAACTGTTAGTGACAAGTAATCATTACGCTCACAGGAGAGACAGCATTCATGCATTAGTGATCATTATAAGAATTGCAGAAAATCTGCAATCAAATAAGCCCAAGAATAAATAGCACAGTTGCAGATAAATGCTTCCATAAACTACTTGCAGCAAGACAGTGGCAATACATGAAACCAGCTTTTCTATGCATAAACTTACTCAGTGCATTCATTCAATGCAGTCAGGAGTTTTGAAAGGGTATGACTGGTGATCTCAAAGATTGGTGCAGTACTACATTCTTGGATCTCTGCAAGTGCAGCAACTGCATTTGCTACCACCATCGGATTATTATCAGATATCAAATCCTTCAGACTCTCAAGGAATCCCCTGTCTTCCACTAACTCAGCATTTATATCATAAAGCTTAGCCACACAAATGGCTGCAGTCTTTCGAACGTAAGGATCATCATCCTGTATAAATTAAATTAAGTTATAACTGATAATCCCAAAAAAAAAAAGAGAAGAAGTGATGCTGAACAAGGAATGACACGAGTAATTATATATGTGAAGGAGCATAAAGGGACCTTGAGGCATCTCTGAAGAGGATCGCATAGATATTCTGTAATTTTGTCAACACGAATGCATCCCATTGTCCTCACAGCCAAAGCACGAATTAGTGGATTGGGATCTTGTGAGTCCTGCAAAGATGATTTAGCATCTCAGATATAATTGCGATTAAATTTAAGAAAGGTTGGAAACTTTGTTGCAAAGAATCATTATCCTCTTTTCCAAGAAGTTCCAATCACATCCAAGTAGAATGAACATATATCAACTGCAACCATGAAAAGCAAAATTAAGGGCTTGAAGCACCAATTACTGATCTGTTTTATCCAGGGTTACAGAATCACAAAAGATCACCACTTAGCAAGGACTTGCACTAACAAAAATAATCTAGAGGATTTGCTTTGACCAAACAGTTGGCTAGTTATGACTAGGCTCTATTGACAGGAGATTTACAGCATCCAGCAACCATGAACAAAATTCTGCCAAATGAACCACAATCTCAACATGGTTATTGCTACAATATGAAGCATTCCAACATTTCTCACGTCATATCTTCCACTTTTAGACATAGATGGTTGTCAAAAGGTATGTTAGGTATCACCCATAGAGGGGGACAAAAAGCAGCCATCAAGTTAACAAATGAAATACCATACCATTAGGTTGCAGCATAACTTTGTCAATGATGGCATTATTTAAAAAATCTTGTTGATAATTTGTATGGTGGCATAATAACTGTTTGCAGTGCTCAACAGATTGATAAACACTCAATACTTTCCTCTCATAAGATAGACACTCAATTACAGACATATGAATTACATATTGTATCAAATGCTTTACTATCACAATTTACGGTGTATATTTGCCTCTTATGCATTCATATCTTTTTTTTATTTTTGAGTGATCTATCCAATCTTCTTCATATTTAGTAATTTTCAGTATCTCCAAATTCCATTAATTATCTCCTCTACTTGCACATAGACAATGGAACTACTGTTACAAAGCTATATGTTGAATGCATTGCTCTGAAAAATCAAGCAGATGCTCAAACACAGTATTTCTATCATTGCACTGTCAAACCATTCAAAGTTAATTATATATCAAAAAGACATCTAGTGTCCAAGATTCAAAAACTGGCGATGCATAGCCTCTAGAACATCCTGCTTCATATAACACATTGTGACCATATCTATAGCAAGTAGAATATTTTTTACCTTCACAAAAGTATTCACAGCAAGTATGGCTAGATCAGGTTGGCTTTTAGCATAGTTTATAAGATATAAATAAACAAGTTTCTTTAGCTCCAAATTCTCTGTCTGCATGCAGTTGACAACATCAGTAAACAATGATGAAACATCTTTTCCAACAGTCATTGCAGCAATCACTTTCTTCACTGCATCTTTCCTTTTGTCCTGTAAAGGATATTGGATAATGTCAGCTTCTTATGATCAACCACCCAAAAATTCTCATCCCTCAATCAAACCAGAAATACATAATTTTTTTAAAAAAAAAGGAGTGAACTGAAGTAAGCTTAACAAAACTTAAGGTCATGAAGCATATCACCATACCCTGTTTTTGTAGATTGCAAGGTGCAAAATATTTCCTTACTTGTTTTTTACCATGGAAAATTATCCAATCAACAATCAAATCACTAGCATGATTGTCATATAAATGCTTATTCAATAGAGGTGATAATATATATCCAACAAGGGAACCTCACAAATAAATAATGTGGAGAACAGATCAGGGAGGTCGTTTAATGTATGGCGTAGCATCCAACAAGTCCTGGTAAGGGCTTAGTTACAGCTTTGCCTGCGTTTTATATGAGAAGTTCCATCGCAATGGGCTTTTCACATGCTGCCATGTCAAATCTTAAAAGCCATAAACAAGACATGGGAATGACAAAGGGGCATAGGGATGGTCTATTCTACAAGCATAGCAGCTCAAAATAGCACATGGATCAACAGCATCTGAGCACATTAGTTTTCTGGGAACCAATTCAGTATTAAGAGTTAGCCTTTTCTTTTCTAACAAGTCAAATACCCCAGGACACCTAAAATACTACTCAATACCATGCAAAAAATTCATCGATAATAACTGAACAATCCTTTCTTTGCCCCCTTTGCCATGGAAATTAAAAAGAAATTCTTTAAATCCTAGTCAGATATCATACAACTTAGACACAATATGCATGCTTCAGACTTCTTTTTCCACTTTCAATCCGGCTTCTGCAACCATATCTTACAGGGGGAAGAAACATGAAGCATATCGGAGAACATAACCAAGAACACAAACCGTTGGCCCAAAAATAAAGCATTCCATTTTCGGATTCTGAAGAAGACCTCGTGTTCTTGACATCTTCTGCATCATCTCAGAGAACAACAGAAAAGAATAGTCCTAATTTTATGGAGAAGAAACCAAGAAATCATATCAAAGTCTTCGTTGAGTTTATTCTATAGCCATCATGATATCACATAGTTTGTTGAGCTCGGATTTATTCATGGTGAAACCCAATTAGGTGAAAATAAAGCAGAAAACTACGAGTTCACCGCCCTCGTTCGCCGATCGCGATATTCAGACAAGAACCAGAAAGATTCCAATCAGAGAAGAATGGATCCGAAGGCATCTATCTCGATCCAGCGGAAAGCATAAGGGATCGGGTGAGTAGAAACCCTAATTCGATTCAACCCCGGGGACCCCGGGGTGGGTGTGGAGGGGAGCACGTGAGAGAAGGGAGGGAAGAAGGGGAGGACGAAGAAGAGGGAGGGAAAAAATATCGACCTTGTACTGGGAATTGAGCTCGTCCTTTAGCTCGGGGATCTCTCCCTTCTTGGTAGTGGAGAAGTACTTGGAGTCGTGGCCGCTCATCGTCGCCTCCTTCCTCCGCTACGCCGTCCGCTTTCCTCTATCTTCTCTCCTTCTCCTTTGGCTCCGGGGAAGCAAGGAAATGGGATGGGGTTCGCCGGTGTCTTGTACCAGGGAGCTCTGAAACGGGAAAGAAAGTCCAGCCAAATGATCCATAGGATCCCGCCATGTCATCGATACTTCAGATGGACGGCCCAGATGTAGGACCTCTGCAGAATAAAACTTTTTGAAAACTATATCGAATAAAAATTAAGACCAGATTTTTTTTTTTTTTTGGTTTTTGACCGTGAATAAATGGTGGACTAGTGAAGGTCGGGGGCGGAGTCGCTGGTGGGAAGAAGCCATGGACATCGATTTTGGAGTATTTGGTCACTTTGTGCCTTTGGTGCTTGAAGTGGTAGGGTTTGGGTTGTGTGACCTGTGTTTTTGTGTGAAAGTAGAAATTTTATGCTGACAACCATTGGCTCTCATAATTGCTTTGAAATCTGTACATATAAATGGATGAAAGAAAATTTATGCAAGTAGATAAAAAGATGGTATACTATCAAATATGGTGTATAAATATAAAAATAATTTTTAAATTTTCAAATATATGTCTAGATAGCAAGTTGGTAAGAGACATCATATTGACATTCTCAACAACATTTAATTTACTTTACTCATCTAGAAATATTTTTTTTATAACTCATTTTCATATTTATAGCAAAAATTTGAATACTTGCATTTTCATCTAGAATAACAAGAAATAAAAAAATTCCCATTCTTATATATATGTGTGTGTGTGTGTGTGTGTGTGTGTTTATATATATATATATATATATATCTATGTATGTATGTATATATATATGTATGTATTTATATGTATGTATGTATATACATGTGTGTGTACACATATATACATATATATATATACATAAATACATATATATATACATATATATATATACATACATATATATACATTATATGTATGTATGTGTGTGTGTATATATATATGTATGTATGTATTATAAAATAGAGGCTTATATCTCCATTTGATTAGGGGGATTTGAGAAAAAAAAAAAGGAAGAGAGCCTCATGTCCTATCACCTAAGCCTATCTATTTGACCACTCCAAGCCTCCCACACGATTGAAACTCCCAAGGACAGAAATAACATAAGAATCTAGAAAAAATATGAGAAAAAATCGATAAAAAAATGAGGAAAAGACTACTCCAAGCATCAAACAGTCTTCCATCATCTTAAACTTACCTATTTGGCCACTCCAAGCCTCCCACGCTCTTAAGGATGGAAAATAATAGAAAAACCTAGGGAAAATATAGAAAAAATCAATGAAAATAAGAAAAAGCTAAAAAAAAAAATGAAAGCTAAGACCTTTACATATATAGACGGAGGTTGTGGGACAAAGAGGGGGAACCAATTGAAGGCATGGGCAACGGGCCAGCATGGGAGAGACTAGGGTGGTGGAGGCCAGGAAAGTTGGTGGCACCAATCGCAGTGAGGGAAGGAGAGAGGGCGAGGAGGAAATTGATGGTGGAGAAGTGGGTGAGGGCGGTAGCATGATGACGAAAGGTGGGATCGATGGTGGTGATGTTGCTGCCATAGATGATGCGAAGGAAATCTAAAAAGATGGCAAAGATGGCGGATGATGGGTCATGGTCAAGGAGAGGGAGGGTGAGGGAGCAGTAGAGGGTGAAAGGATCGAAGAGGGAAGGATCAAAAAAAAGAATTCTCATGCATCACATAGAGTTACGAGCTAGTTATCAAATAAATAGGAAGAAAACAAAATAATATTAGTTAATAGTTCTATAATAACAATAATTCTTAAAATGGCCATGTTTTATAAAATTTATTTTCATAGTATCCTAATGAGTCTACTTTTTTATTTGTCATTTAGGTATCCACTCACACATGAATTTGCGGTGCAACTAAGACTGAGAACATGAAGTTAGCCATCTCAATCATCCTCTTAGGGCATAGAGGAAATTACAACTGCTAATTGCTCACTTATATTATTTGTTTTTTTGGTTACATCTCTTATGTTATCTTTTGTTTGAAGGTAGTCAAATAAAGTTTTACATATCAAATATATGTTTGTGGACATACAAAAATTAATAAATAACTTTCATCACATATTTACGTATCAAATTATTGGAGATAAACCCCACTTCCATCGAAGTCCAGTCGGATGCTCAGCCGATAATGCAACCAGTAGTTAAGAAAAAGCTTTAGCGGATAAGCCTTAGCCGAGCTCCTTAGCGGCCGAGCCCCTTTCGAATCCCTTTAGCCGATCAAACTCATTAGCGGTTAAGCCTCGATCGAACTCCTCAGTGGCCGAACTTCTCAGGAGCTGGACTCCCCAGACATCTCCTTCGGCCGAACTTCTACGGAAGCCGAACTCCTCAGCAGCTAGACTCCTCCAGTCAGACTTCTATGGAAGCCGAACTTCTTACAAACTGTTGACGGATTTCTACAGGCGATCCCACTACTAAACGATTATATGACAATAATGATCTGCATTTATCAAGTCAATAACGATCGACATTTATCAAGTCAATAACGATCGGCATTGATTAGGATGGTTACGACAGTCATTAATCAAGGCAGTTACAACAAGCTCCGCCTATAAAAAGGATCCTCCGGATACGCTTACGCCATATCCAAAATAACTCTTCTCTCCTCCTCGAAACCCTACCGAGCTCCATACTGAGTACTTCATTTCTGTTGGTCAGAGCTAACTTGACTGTCGGAGGATCCTACCGAAGCTACCCCTACCGGCTCTGGATAGGACTTTATTTTATAGGTCACCGCCAGTGACCTCATTCCCTTCCACTCCAGCTCGATCCGGCATCAACCAAACTCTGCACTAATAGATTTGGCGCTAGAGAAAGGGCCCTCTATTCTTGAGATTTTCTCGATCTTAAAGGAGTGCTCAGCAGCAATCTAAAGTTCTTCCCAAAAAAATGCCTTCTAAGAAAGCTTCGATCCGACGATCAACGGTCTCCACAATCCAATTTCGCTCAGATCCATCTATTCCCACTCCAGCCCCGATAATCTAAGTTCCATCTGTAGTTGCAGTGGATGCGGAGCAGTTCAACCTGCTCGTCCAGCAGGTTCGTGGCCTCACGGAGGTGATGCAGGCAGTGTAGGCCATACACCAGTAGGCCCCGGCATCGGCTCAATCAATGCAAAATTCTTCAGAGCCCTATGGTTCGATCCAGGAATGGCCGACTTGGGCTACCCAGCCTTCGATCCCCGGAAGGGAGAAGCAGAAGAGGGAAGGCTCCTGCTCGGACCATGACTCGACTCAAGGAGAAGCTTCACACCCATTCTATCAGACAACCTTGGAGATCAAAGACCGTGAGGATCTCTTGGATCAAAGGCTCTTAGAAATGAGCCGACGAATCGAAGAACTCCATCACAATCCCTCCTCTCATGGTAACGATGTTTATGCTGACCCTTTCTTTTCGCAGAAAATTATGCAGGAACCAGTTTCACCGAACTTCAAGCTCCCATAGTTTGAGAGTTACGATGGGACCATCAATCCAGTCGACCACCTAAAAGCCTTTCGAATGATGATGTTGCTCCATAGCGCATTAGACGCTATTTTGTGTTAGACTTTCTCCTCGACCCTTAAGAAAGCCATCAGGAACTGGTACTCGGTGCTTAAGCCGAGAACCATCTTATCATTTGATCAGATGAGCCAGCAGTTTGCAGCACATTTCGTCAGTAGTCGGCATCCGTGCCGAAGTTCAGATTTTCTGATGAATATCAAGCAGAAGCAAGGAGAATCCATTCGGGCTTATGTCACCTGATTTAATGCCGTAGCATTGGAGGTCCAAAACCTGGACCAGTCTGTTGTGATGGCCGTGCTCAAGGATGGCCTTCAGAAGAATGACTTGCTGTTCTTCCTAGAAAAGAAGTATCTCAGGAACTTTGCTGACATGCTAGCTCGAGCTGAAGATTATGCTCGGACTGAGGAGGCCTTCAAGATCAAGAACGATGAAGCTGATGGCGAGCGGCAAGTCGGCGAATCGGGCAGGCCTGTCGAAGAAGAAAAATCGAGTAAACCTCGACCGCATTCTCGGACTCCTTCTGAACGCAGGCAAGCTCGAACTTCCCTTTGGGTCTGAAGGTAGGAAAGCCCCAACGAAAGGACACACCAAGGTTCTCCTCAGCGCCAAGGTTCTTCCTAGCGTCGAAGTTCTCCCCAATGGAGATTTCACAACTGCACCCCCCTTAATGCTCCGAAGATCCAAGTGCTGATAGAAATCAGGGAACAACTTTCGAGACCAAAGAAGATGCGTTCCTGTCCCAGCAAACGCAATCTCGATAAGTTCTATCTTTATCATCGGGACCACGACTACGACACTGAGGAGTGCATCCAACTCCAAGACCACGCCTACGGTCAGGCGAGGTAGACTTGACCGATTCCTACGGAGATGGTCTGAAAGATGGGAAGATCGACTGAGGGCGCTACCATCAAGGAGAGAGGACCAAGAAGATCGGCCGTCTCTCAGTGTCATCAATACTATCTCGGGAGGACTTCAACGAGAAGAGACCGACGGATCCGAAGGACTAGTGAAGAGACGGAGGATCGAGGAACCTATGACTTTTACCAAGGCGAACGCCCAGGGGGTCCAATTTTTGCACAATAATGCGGTTGTAATCTTTTTGAATATTATCGATTATGATGTACGCCGCATTTTGGTGGATAATGAAAGTTCGATCGATGTGTTATTTTATTATGCCTTCTCGAAAATATCCTTATCCGATGACCACTTAGGGCCTATGAACTCTCCGCTGATAGGATTCACTGGCAACACCGTACTAGTTGAGGACATAATAACTTTAGTTGTGACAGCAGGGCAATGCCCGAAACTGGTCAAAGCGTAAGTTGATTTTCTAGTCATAAGAACTCCATCCGTCTACAATACCATTCTTGGCCGATCTGATCTAAATACACTCCGGGCGGTGGTGTCGACCTATTATTTGAAGATGAAATTTTCGATAAGTCACGGAATCGGAGAGATCAGGAGAGACCAAGTTTTGGCGAGGCACTACTACTCGATCGTCCTACATAAGGAAGAGCAGTCCGACTCTTATCTTATTGATAAATTGGATGTCCGAGATGACCTCACTGAAGAGCGGGGCGAGCCTATGGAGGACCTCATCTCTGTGTCCTTAAACGATGGAAACGTCGAGCATGCGGTGCAGATCGGCTCCAACTTGGAAGGCAAAGTTCGGGAGCAACTCATTATCTTCCTCAAAAGAAATGCGGATGTCTTCGCCTGGACCCCAGCAGACATGCCAGGGATTGACGCTGAGGTCATGGAATATCGACTGACCGTCGATCCAAGGCATCGATCGATAAAAGAAAAGATGTGCCACCATGCCCCGGAGAGGCAAAAAGCAATCACTGAAGAAGTAGACAAGCTCCTCAAAGCTGGATTCATCCGAAAGGTTAATTATCCGACCTGGGTCTCAAATGTGGTCCTCGTCAAAAAGGTGAATAATAAGTGGAGGATGTGCATTGACTTCAAGAAGCTGAACAAGACCTACCCGAAAGATAGTTACCCTCTACCTAGGATTGATCAACTAGTGGATACGACCTCGGGCTACGAGCTCCTCACCTTCATAGACGCCTTCTCTGATTATAACTAGATATGGATGGCACCTGAGGATGAGGAGAAGACCACTTTTATTACTGATCGTGGTCTTTATTGTTATAGGGTCATGCACTTTGGGCTCAAAAATGCAGGAGCAACGTACCAACATTTGGTCAATAAGATCTTCAAGGAGTAGATCGATCGTAATATGAAGGTGTATGTGAATGATATGCTCATCAAAAGTCGAGCTTCAACAGACCACCTCATCAATCTTAAAGAGATCTTTGATGCACTTAGGAAGCATAAGATGAAACTGAATCCGACCAAGTACGCCTTTGGCATAACCTCAGAAAAGTTTCTGGGGTTCATGGTGTCAAGATGCAGGATTGAAGCAAACTCTGAGAAAAGTTGAGCCATTCAGGAGATGACCGTCCCGAAAATGATCAAAGAAGTTCAGCGCCTGATCGAAAAGGTGGCATCCCTAAATTATTTTATCTCAAGGTCGGTCGAATGATGTGTGCCCTTCTTCTAAGTTCTCAGGCAATCAAAAAACTTCTGCTGGACGATGGAGTGCCAATAGGCATTCGAGGAGCTTAAAAACTACCTCGACTCATCCCCATTGCTGGCAAAGCCTGAACCTGAAGAGGAATTGTTCCTATACCTAGCTATCTCTCCGGTGGCCCTGGCGGCAGTCCTGATCAAAGAGGAAGCGAAGATGCAGCGACTGATCTACTACGTGAGCCAGGTCCTGAGGGATGCGAGATCAGGTACTCAAGATTAGAAAAACTGATTTACTCTCTTCTAATTGCTACTCAAAGACTCTGACCTTATTTTCAAGAGTACACCATTACGATCCTCACGGACCAACCAATAAAAGCAGTCCTTCACTGAGCGGACGCTTCTAGGAGAATTGCAAAATGGGCAATCGAGCTCATAGAGTTTGACATCAACTACCGACTCCGGCCATCTATCAAGGCTCAGATATTGGCAGATTTTGTGTTAGAATGAACCATTCCAGTCAAAGCCAAGCCTGAATAGAATGAGACCGGCGCCCTGCTATCGCAGTCGAACCTCCTCGAAGGCTTTTGGGCTCTGCATGTAGATAACTCGTCCAACTCCATTGGAGCTGGTGCGGAGCTAGTCTTATTTAGCCCTGAGGGCATTGTCACCAAGTACGTACTGCACTTCGAGTTTCCTGCGACCAACAATGAGGCCAAATATGAAGCGCTGATCGTCGGATTAAAAATAGCGAGAGAATTAAAAGTAGATCGGCTTCAAGTTTATAGCGATTCTCAGCTGGTGGTATACCAAGTTAATGGCAGCTACGAGATGCGGAAGGACAATATGGTGAGATACCTTGGGAAGGTCAGGGATTTGACTCCGACATTTGACAATTTCGACATTCGATAAATTTCGAGGGTGAAAAATGTAAGAGCCGACCTTCTCTCTAAGTTGACCACTTCAGTTCCTGTCGAGCTTCCCAAAGAAGTATTCTTGGAGACTCTAAAGTGCCCAACCATAGAGGAACCCCAAGTCATTCTGCAGACGGAATTTGAGTCAAGCTGGATTGACCCGTTGGTCGCCTACCTCAAGGAGGGGATCCTTCCTCATGATCCGAAAGAAGCTCGAAAACTCAGGAATCAAGCCTCCCGCTATGTTTTGTGTTGGGGATAAATCCCGCTCCTGCCGAAGCCCGGCCCAACGCTCAGCCCGATGTAACCAGTAGCCGCTGAAGAGCTTCAGCACCAGGCGCCAGGCCGAACCCTTAACACGGCCAAACCGCCTAGAGGCCGAACTCCCCTGCACCAAGGTCACGGCCGAACTGCCTAGAGGACCGACCCCAGGCGAGCTCAGCGGCCGAACTCCTTCGGACCGACCCCAGGCGAGCCCATGCAGCCGAACTCCTTCGGACTTCCCGCGGCCGAACTCCTTCGGACCGACCCCAGGCGAGCCCATGCAGCCGAACTCCTTCGGACTTCCCGCGGCCGAACTCCTTCGGACCGACTCCAAGCGGCCGAGCTTCAATGAAGTCCTCTCAGCGGCCGAACCCCTCAGCGGACGGGCTTTGGTAGAATCCCCAAGCGGTCGTCACTCAGGAGCCCGAACTCCTCAGCAATCGTCACTCAGGAGCCCGAACTCCTCAGCAATCGTCACTCAGGAGCCCGAACTCCTCAGCAGTCGTCACTGGGCCGAACTCCTCAGCGGTCGCCCTCATCAGACTTCGGCCGA
>QRFJ01000002.1:2178546-2296410 GCA_006176705.1 Cocos nucifera | reverse complement strand
ATCAAGAAGTGAAGGATCAAGCTGGATTTGAATCATCGCTGATTCACTGGCTTCTCAGCTAAAACAACATCTTTAGCAGCCTGAGAAAAAGAAAAAAATCATACTCACCTAAATAATATGGCAGTTCTGAAAATAATCCACCAATCCAAAGGGCTTAACTATACCTCAGGATCAGTAGAAAGAAGGACGCCAATATATGTACGCACGATCACGCAAATCGGGATTGTCGGTCTCCACTGTAGCATTATTAAGAACAGCCTGTAGCACATGAATGCATGCCAAATTAGAGTGCTAAATAAACAAACAGAATTGCTTTTTATAGTTACATATTAACCCTTCACACAAAGGTCAATAGAAGCTAATGAATGTTTTCCATGTATGAGGCAAGAAATGTACATTTGCTACAAAAAAAAAAAAAAATAATCTATGTCCAATTTGCTGGTAATATTGTACAGAAGAAAGGGGGCAAGGAGGTCCAGAATTCTAGACTTCTTTGAGAGGATTGTGCGTGAAAATAATAATGATTAATTTGTAAAAGAATGCCTTCTGAGCATTGGAAGATCTCACAAAGCTGAAGAATTCATTACGCGAGATTGATGCCTCCACTTTATCATCCAAAGTGACAAGTATTAAATCTGTCCTGAAAAGTGCATCCAAGCAAAAGCTCTGATGAAACTGGAATGCACAAGGTGCAATGACAAACAATGCTCTTGAGAAAAGTGCAACTTCTTGTTGATACAAAGCTCAATACATAATTTTTATCAGCAATATGGAATACATCAATTTAAGTTCAAAGTCAAGTGCAAACATAAGAAATAAATACAGGAAACCTGAATCATCTGCTGTGGGCCTTCAGTTGGCTTCTTAAGAAACAACTTGACAGTTGCAGTGAGTAATTGCAGTTGAACAAGTGGCAGGCTCTTCCTGGAAAGCTTTCTAGAAAGCTCTCAAGGAGCTCATCAGCATTGTCAATTCTTTCTGCATATTCCCCAATTATCCAAGATCATTGATGCCTGCAGCAAGAAGAAGCAGTTGGGACAGAAATTAAAAATACTAAATACATTAAGTTAGAACTTAAACTATTTTTGCTAATTAATCTTCAAGAATGAGACTTTCACCTTAGCTTCTGGCTCATCTAAGTGTGTCCAAATTCTCGCAGAGCGTTGCAATGATGGATTCATAGCTGTAAATATAAATTACAGTGCATAATAAGGTCTGAAGTTATAAGAGCCAGCCTATGCATCCTAGTTCTTAAAAATGAAAAACAAAAGAAGAAGGGCAATCCACAACAAGCATTAAATAACCCACACTCACGTGTTTGGATAACGCCTGAAAGATATCCTTGATGACAATGATAGCCTCCTGCACAACATAATTTACTTTTATCTTTATGAGCTCAAGCAACACGCTGATGCATCGCTCAGCAGCTCTCTCTAATTTTATGGCACAGCGACCAATTGCACGTACAGCCTTCCGAACAAAAGTCAACATCTACTTCTGTAGCATACTCTTTAAACTCCAACAGAACCTGAAAGGAAGACCATTAATTTCTGTAAAAAGAGGAAGTACCAAAGTCTCCTAAGCCCTTAGAATGCACAAGTATTGACTACAAGATGCCAGAAGTCTCAAAAAGGACTATCAAAAAAAAAAAAAAAAAAAAAAAAAAAAAAAAGAATGAAAAGCTAGTTAAAATGTTAGTCCTGCAATTTGATAAATCACAATAATATTTTAGTATGACAACATGCTTGTTCAAAACACCTTGCTCACAATACAGTTGTGCAATATGTCAACAGTCATCAACTAAATGCGACAGAGGTATGTCTTCACTGGATCAAGACCTTTTGACTGTAAATTCTAGAAACCAGGCATTACTAGAAGAGGTTAGCCTTCAGCAAAGAAATCAAAAACAGAAGGATATATAGAGGAATAGCACTAGTACTAGAGGTTGAGTTCGATGAAGTGGAGAGGGGAATCTAGAATACTGCACAATAGGCACATACCATCAGAGATTTAAGGAAAAATTTTACAGAACAACAACAAAGCCTACGATATTTTATGGTTTGGAGTGTTGGGCAATAAATAATCTACAAAAAAATAAGTCAAGTGTAATAGATATGAGAATTTTAAGTATGGTAGATATGAGAATTTTAAGTTGGATATGTGGTAAAACTTGAAAGGATAGATCAAAAGAATAGATTGGAGCTATAAGGATTGCATGCACTTAAGGATAAAGTGATGGAAAATCGATTAAGATGGTATGGCATATACAACCAAAGGATCTTAGAAAGGCTCCTAGTTAGGAGGGGTATATTAGTTGTGTACTGAAAAGTTGTTAAGGAAAAGGAAGGGAAAGACACAAGTAAAATGGATACATGGATAGAGGTTGTGAGGAAGGATGAGGAGAAGCTTGGACATACACCATGGAAGGCGGACCTTAAATAGGAAAGCCTAGTCACAAATGAGAATCCATAAATTTAGCATCAAATTGTTGGGAAAAGATGGGTGCAAAAACAATTTATATAGATAGTAGTTTCATCTACAGTATCCCTCTTACCATAAAGGGACAAAGCTCGTGCATAATATGATTAAAAAAGCACGTAAATGAATTAAACTTCTTCATTGGAAATCACATTAATTTTTTCATTAAGTACCTGGTCTATGTTCCGGTCAGAGGCAAGCTTTATCATAATCTCCAATTTCTCCATCTTAACATAAATTGGATCATTGTACTTGCAGAAAAAAACCTGTAAATGCAAGTTTACTCAAGAACAACAAAATACTGTAACAATAACTTGAATTAAGAATTCATTGAGAATTCAATAACAACATACTCATCTAATTTCACCTTAATTTCATGTGCAAGTATTGTAGGTCGTTTCTGTACAATAAGATTGATGTTACGTAATGCTACATACTGTATTTCAGGTTCAGCAGAAAGGAAGAGTTACTAGAGGAGGTGCCATCTTCTTGCAAAGATTTCGGACCACATCGGTGCTGGTAATAAGTTCCATCTGCTGAAGGATCATCTGCAGAAATCAAAGTTCATGACATCATAAATCTAGTGCAAATGGCATGTAAAATAGGCATAACCTTCAGTTATGAACCACAGGTATTCCTTTGAAAACCAAACTAGAAAAAACATGTCTCCATATTCTTCTACCTTTACATAATTAATTGTGAGAATTTGTATTGCCAACATTGCTCTTCTAGTTCACTTCAAAAAGGACAAAAAAAAAAAGTTTATGGATTATAATGGATCTTCCAATAGTTCTCATTCTTTGAGGAAATTTGAGGACCTTTGCCTATCTTCTACAAAAGTATTCAATCTTTTAAAACCATCCATAGTTCCACAAGCAATGAATGCTTTCTTCTCTTCCCAAGCCGTCTATAAATTAATTTTCAAGAAAATGCAATTTTTTCATATTAAAAGATTGAATGAGCTTCCATCATTCCCACGTTTGGCCCATGCTGTACCACACAAGTCTGTCTGTCTATATCTATATATATTCATGTCAGTCACCACACATATTTGTCCTAATATAATAATATGGCTTGTCAATCTTCTCTTTACTGGAGTACCTGTTCATCTCTAAACCCTCCTAAGACACAACTGACTAGCCTCTTGTAAGGATGTTGTGCCTTACAACAGATAACTCTGTGAATCCAGGTTTCCATCATCTCCACTTAGCAAGCCATCTACACCTTCTTCATATCAACTCTTACTGAAATTCCTAACGTACAACTCCCTGCCTACTGGGAAAAAAAAACCCTCAAAAAGGAAAACCCATCACCTTAAATTCTACACTTCCTTCCATAGAAACATTCTTGAAACAATGACATTAATCCATAAGCAAGAAAAAAAAAAAATGGATAAGTCCCCAATTATGTGATCATCAAGGACGATTAATAGACCCTTCCCCACCTTATCACTCCTAACCAAGGTGACCTCATAACCATGTTCAAGATATAACTCCATGAAATTTAATAAGTGGAAGAATACGAGCTTTCAACAATGCACTTGCTCTTGTAATATCCCTATGCAGGCTCTCCACCAAAATAGAGTCCCATCCCTCTGCCAACCCCGAAAACCCCAATGATTTAATAATGAAATTATTAGTGATTTGTAACTTGTAGATTAATCTAAGGACAACTATAATCTCCTAGGTGAATCCAAGTACAGCGAAAAACTTGAAAATTGCTGTCTACTCTATCATAACATCCTATTAAACATATCATTAATTGCAAATTAGCCCACCATGTTCATATACTGTACGTGAATTCTCATAACAATTTTATTCAAGCATTTAAATGCAACCATATGAATGATTTTTAAAAGAGAACTACACAAAATGCTATTCAAAATGCATCCCAGTTAAGCTTCAATCGATTAAAACTAAATTGTTGCATTTAAGATTCATTATGATGCTATACCAAAAATATGCCATAAGTGTTTTTTATGTACAAATCAGTTATTCACATTACCCTTTTTCCCATTAAAAGTACAAACAGATTCTATAAGAAAAAATTGAAGAGTATACATACTTTGACAGCAGAAAGCACAACTGCACAATTTGCATGCTGGAGACGTGGCGTAACTCTTTCCACTATGTTCTCAGCTTCACGGGCATCAGATGCTTTGTACCTTGATAGGGCATCCAAAATGAAAACCTGACCCCATCTGCAGAACAATTAGATCCTTCTCATAATTTAGTTTTCAACAGCTATAAGACAGAAACACACCTTCACAGCAGAAAAAGGTAGAGGGTTTAATGCTATACATGGTTGGCGATTTGGCATTTTCCAAAAACAATTCACCATATTATTAGATAGATTTTGAGAAGGTGAAGGGAAAATCCTCAAGCCAACACAAAAAATGTACATCATAGTAGAAATCAACGGGGAAAGCACCTTACTCTGTATGATGTTCCTGTAAAGATGGATTTGAAATTTTAAATACCATGTGTATTAAAAATATCAGATCATAAGTTAAACATTAAAGCATTATTTTTAGGAAACTAACCAGTTATATGCAAATGTGTGCTTTTAAGTTTTCTGTTCTGGTTAAAATCATGACTTTTTAGTTTTTTGTATATTCTGATGGAAAGTTTATATTTCAAGTTTTTAAGTTGTCATGATGTTTCACAAATGTCATCATTTATTAGCAATCTTTGAACATAGATTCATGCAACATAGTTAAGAAATAAGGCACATCAAACAATTTATAATCGATAAGTTTCAAACATCAAGAGGAATTCCCCAATGAAGTTACTAGTTGATACTTATTGTCTATAAAACTCGACTTCTGATAAAAAAAAATGCTTGCATCTTTCCCCTTTTCCAGTTTTAATCAATGTAGTCTCCTATCACAAATGAGAAGGCGAACTATGTGCAACAATAAGATTGCTCCATTGTGGCATGGGTGTTACAGGTTTGAAACATGGAAACAGTCTCTCCGCATGTGAGGCCAAGGCTGCATATATCTGACCCTCCTCAGATCTACAGTGGTGGGAGCCTCATGCACTGGAAAGCCTTTTTAGTCTATTATTACAAATATTACGAGGTCTTGGCCATTTTTACATTTTGTACATGCTTGCTTGTGATACCCACATAGGCATATTGATGTTTTTATTCTTCATTAACTTAGCAGTAACACCAGATGTTCTAACAGAATCAGATCACAACCAACACAGAGCTAGGTTTAAGCATGTAGCGAAGCTAACAAGTTTGTGAATAACAAAGGTTCATAAAACTTAGCACACCAAAATATGTTAAATTTATTAAAAAACACATATCTGTAAGACTATAACTGCTGCTGACTACCTATATATTGACCTTGCATGAAGATCCTTCTATGTGCAACTATCAGCAATATCTGAAGGTACATGCAGTTCTAGCATATTGACATCCCTCTACCATGTGGTTGCAGGACACTTGCAAATTAGATCATCTGTTGCATTTTGGTAAAGTCATGCATCCCATTTCCCTTCCATGCATTCGCTATTCTTAAATAAAATGCACACTCTTGCAAGTATTTATGATATATCCCTAATTGGCGACCTAAAAAGGGGCACAAAAAGTATATTGGGAATGTATTTATCAAATGTACAGCAAACAAACCATGACTGTTGGGCTGAAGCCATCTATTGAATGCTCCTTACTCCTGACTGAACATGTGCACATCACAAGCCCAACAGGTACACAAGCATAAAATACTGATCATAAAGGTACACTCATACGGACACCATATAACTGATGCCATAAAATGGATAAATAAACTGGCATTGATTCATGCCAACATATTAATTATATAGTCAAATTTAACCAGTTATTACAATTCTGATTTTTTTCACAAGGAAATAACTGTTAGTGACAAGTAATCATTACGCTCACAGGAGAGACAGCATTCATGCATTAGTGATCATTATAAGAATTGCAGAAAATCTGCAATCAAATAAGCCCAAGAATAAATAGCACAGTTGCAGATAAATGCTTCCATAAACTACTTGCAGCAAGACAGTGGCAATACATGAAACCAGCTTTTCTATGCATAAACTTACTCAGTGCATTCATTCAATGCAGTCAGGAGTTTTGAAAGGGTATGACTGGTGATCTCAAAGATTGGTGCAGTACTACATTCTTGGATCTCTGCAAGTGCAGCAACTGCATTTGCTACCACCATCGGATTATTATCAGATATCAAATCCTTCAGACTCTCAAGGAATCCCCTGTCTTCCACTAACTCAGCATTTATATCATAAAGCTTAGCCACACAAATGGCTGCAGTCTTTCGAACGTAAGGATCATCATCCTGTATAAATTAAATTAAGTTATAACTGATAATCCCAAAAAAAAAAAGAGAAGAAGTGATGCTGAACAAGGAATGACACGAGTAATTATATATGTGAAGGAGCATAAAGGGACCTTGAGGCATCTCTGAAGAGGATCGCATAGATATTCTGTAATTTTGTCAACACGAATGCATCCCATTGTCCTCACAGCCAAAGCACGAATTAGTGGATTGGGATCTTGTGAGTCCTGCAAAGATGATTTAGCATCTCAGATATAATTGCGATTAAATTTAAGAAAGGTTGGAAACTTTGTTGCAAAGAATCATTATCCTCTTTTCCAAGAAGTTCCAATCACATCCAAGTAGAATGAACATATATCAACTGCAACCATGAAAAGCAAAATTAAGGGCTTGAAGCACCAATTACTGATCTGTTTTATCCAGGGTTACAGAATCACAAAAGATCACCACTTAGCAAGGACTTGCACTAACAAAAATAATCTAGAGGATTTGCTTTGACCAAACAGTTGGCTAGTTATGACTAGGCTCTATTGACAGGAGATTTACAGCATCCAGCAACCATGAACAAAATTCTGCCAAATGAACCACAATCTCAACATGGTTATTGCTACAATATGAAGCATTCCAACATTTCTCACGTCATATCTTCCACTTTTAGACATAGATGGTTGTCAAAAGGTATGTTAGGTATCACCCATAGAGGGGGACAAAAAGCAGCCATCAAGTTAACAAATGAAATACCATACCATTAGGTTGCAGCATAACTTTGTCAATGATGGCATTATTTAAAAAATCTTGTTGATAATTTGTATGGTGGCATAATAACTGTTTGCAGTGCTCAACAGATTGATAAACACTCAATACTTTCCTCTCATAAGATAGACACTCAATTACAGACATATGAATTACATATTGTATCAAATGCTTTACTATCACAATTTACGGTGTATATTTGCCTCTTATGCATTCATATCTTTTTTTTATTTTTGAGTGATCTATCCAATCTTCTTCATATTTAGTAATTTTCAGTATCTCCAAATTCCATTAATTATCTCCTCTACTTGCACATAGACAATGGAACTACTGTTACAAAGCTATATGTTGAATGCATTGCTCTGAAAAATCAAGCAGATGCTCAAACACAGTATTTCTATCATTGCACTGTCAAACCATTCAAAGTTAATTATATATCAAAAAGACATCTAGTGTCCAAGATTCAAAAACTGGCGATGCATAGCCTCTAGAACATCCTGCTTCATATAACACATTGTGACCATATCTATAGCAAGTAGAATATTTTTTACCTTCACAAAAGTATTCACAGCAAGTATGGCTAGATCAGGTTGGCTTTTAGCATAGTTTATAAGATATAAATAAACAAGTTTCTTTAGCTCCAAATTCTCTGTCTGCATGCAGTTGACAACATCAGTAAACAATGATGAAACATCTTTTCCAACAGTCATTGCAGCAATCACTTTCTTCACTGCATCTTTCCTTTTGTCCTGTAAAGGATATTGGATAATGTCAGCTTCTTATGATCAACCACCCAAAAATTCTCATCCCTCAATCAAACCAGAAATACATAATTTTTTTAAAAAAAAAGGAGTGAACTGAAGTAAGCTTAACAAAACTTAAGGTCATGAAGCATATCACCATACCCTGTTTTTGTAGATTGCAAGGTGCAAAATATTTCCTTACTTGTTTTTTACCATGGAAAATTATCCAATCAACAATCAAATCACTAGCATGATTGTCATATAAATGCTTATTCAATAGAGGTGATAATATATATCCAACAAGGGAACCTCACAAATAAATAATGTGGAGAACAGATCAGGGAGGTCGTTTAATGTATGGCGTAGCATCCAACAAGTCCTGGTAAGGGCTTAGTTACAGCTTTGCCTGCGTTTTATATGAGAAGTTCCATCGCAATGGGCTTTTCACATGCTGCCATGTCAAATCTTAAAAGCCATAAACAAGACATGGGAATGACAAAGGGGCATAGGGATGGTCTATTCTACAAGCATAGCAGCTCAAAATAGCACATGGATCAACAGCATCTGAGCACATTAGTTTTCTGGGAACCAATTCAGTATTAAGAGTTAGCCTTTTCTTTTCTAACAAGTCAAATACCCCAGGACACCTAAAATACTACTCAATACCATGCAAAAAATTCATCGATAATAACTGAACAATCCTTTCTTTGCCCCCTTTGCCATGGAAATTAAAAAGAAATTCTTTAAATCCTAGTCAGATATCATACAACTTAGACACAATATGCATGCTTCAGACTTCTTTTTCCACTTTCAATCCGGCTTCTGCAACCATATCTTACAGGGGGAAGAAACATGAAGCATATCGGAGAACATAACCAAGAACACAAACCGTTGGCCCAAAAATAAAGCATTCCATTTTCGGATTCTGAAGAAGACCTCGTGTTCTTGACATCTTCTGCATCATCTCAGAGAACAACAGAAAAGAATAGTCCTAATTTTATGGAGAAGAAACCAAGAAATCATATCAAAGTCTTCGTTGAGTTTATTCTATAGCCATCATGATATCACATAGTTTGTTGAGCTCGGATTTATTCATGGTGAAACCCAATTAGGTGAAAATAAAGCAGAAAACTACGAGTTCACCGCCCTCGTTCGCCGATCGCGATATTCAGACAAGAACCAGAAAGATTCCAATCAGAGAAGAATGGATCCGAAGGCATCTATCTCGATCCAGCGGAAAGCATAAGGGATCGGGTGAGTAGAAACCCTAATTCGATTCAACCCCGGGGACCCCGGGGTGGGTGTGGAGGGGAGCACGTGAGAGAAGGGAGGGAAGAAGGGGAGGACGAAGAAGAGGGAGGGAAAAAATATCGACCTTGTACTGGGAATTGAGCTCGTCCTTTAGCTCGGGGATCTCTCCCTTCTTGGTAGTGGAGAAGTACTTGGAGTCGTGGCCGCTCATCGTCGCCTCCTTCCTCCGCTACGCCGTCCGCTTTCCTCTATCTTCTCTCCTTCTCCTTTGGCTCCGGGGAAGCAAGGAAATGGGATGGGGTTCGCCGGTGTCTTGTACCAGGGAGCTCTGAAACGGGAAAGAAAGTCCAGCCAAATGATCCATAGGATCCCGCCATGTCATCGATACTTCAGATGGACGGCCCAGATGTAGGACCTCTGCAGAATAAAACTTTTTGAAAACTATATCGAATAAAAATTAAGACCAGATTTTTTTTTTTTTTTGGTTTTTGACCGTGAATAAATGGTGGACTAGTGAAGGTCGGGGGCGGAGTCGCTGGTGGGAAGAAGCCATGGACATCGATTTTGGAGTATTTGGTCACTTTGTGCCTTTGGTGCTTGAAGTGGTAGGGTTTGGGTTGTGTGACCTGTGTTTTTGTGTGAAAGTAGAAATTTTATGCTGACAACCATTGGCTCTCATAATTGCTTTGAAATCTGTACATATAAATGGATGAAAGAAAATTTATGCAAGTAGATAAAAAGATGGTATACTATCAAATATGGTGTATAAATATAAAAATAATTTTTAAATTTTCAAATATATGTCTAGATAGCAAGTTGGTAAGAGACATCATATTGACATTCTCAACAACATTTAATTTACTTTACTCATCTAGAAATATTTTTTTTATAACTCATTTTCATATTTATAGCAAAAATTTGAATACTTGCATTTTCATCTAGAATAACAAGAAATAAAAAAATTCCCATTCTTATATATATGTGTGTGTGTGTGTGTGTGTGTGTGTTTATATATATATATATATATATATCTATGTATGTATGTATATATATATGTATGTATTTATATGTATGTATGTATATACATGTGTGTGTACACATATATACATATATATATATACATAAATACATATATATATACATATATATATATACATACATATATATACATTATATGTATGTATGTGTGTGTGTATATATATATGTATGTATGTATTATAAAATAGAGGCTTATATCTCCATTTGATTAGGGGGATTTGAGAAAAAAAAAAAGGAAGAGAGCCTCATGTCCTATCACCTAAGCCTATCTATTTGACCACTCCAAGCCTCCCACACGATTGAAACTCCCAAGGACAGAAATAACATAAGAATCTAGAAAAAATATGAGAAAAAATCGATAAAAAAATGAGGAAAAGACTACTCCAAGCATCAAACAGTCTTCCATCATCTTAAACTTACCTATTTGGCCACTCCAAGCCTCCCACGCTCTTAAGGATGGAAAATAATAGAAAAACCTAGGGAAAATATAGAAAAAATCAATGAAAATAAGAAAAAGCTAAAAAAAAAAATGAAAGCTAAGACCTTTACATATATAGACGGAGGTTGTGGGACAAAGAGGGGGAACCAATTGAAGGCATGGGCAACGGGCCAGCATGGGAGAGACTAGGGTGGTGGAGGCCAGGAAAGTTGGTGGCACCAATCGCAGTGAGGGAAGGAGAGAGGGCGAGGAGGAAATTGATGGTGGAGAAGTGGGTGAGGGCGGTAGCATGATGACGAAAGGTGGGATCGATGGTGGTGATGTTGCTGCCATAGATGATGCGAAGGAAATCTAAAAAGATGGCAAAGATGGCGGATGATGGGTCATGGTCAAGGAGAGGGAGGGTGAGGGAGCAGTAGAGGGTGAAAGGATCGAAGAGGGAAGGATCAAAAAAAAGAATTCTCATGCATCACATAGAGTTACGAGCTAGTTATCAAATAAATAGGAAGAAAACAAAATAATATTAGTTAATAGTTCTATAATAACAATAATTCTTAAAATGGCCATGTTTTATAAAATTTATTTTCATAGTATCCTAATGAGTCTACTTTTTTATTTGTCATTTAGGTATCCACTCACACATGAATTTGCGGTGCAACTAAGACTGAGAACATGAAGTTAGCCATCTCAATCATCCTCTTAGGGCATAGAGGAAATTACAACTGCTAATTGCTCACTTATATTATTTGTTTTTTTGGTTACATCTCTTATGTTATCTTTTGTTTGAAGGTAGTCAAATAAAGTTTTACATATCAAATATATGTTTGTGGACATACAAAAATTAATAAATAACTTTCATCACATATTTACGTATCAAATTATTGGAGATAAACCCCACTTCCATCGAAGTCCAGTCGGATGCTCAGCCGATAATGCAACCAGTAGTTAAGAAAAAGCTTTAGCGGATAAGCCTTAGCCGAGCTCCTTAGCGGCCGAGCCCCTTTCGAATCCCTTTAGCCGATCAAACTCATTAGCGGTTAAGCCTCGATCGAACTCCTCAGTGGCCGAACTTCTCAGGAGCTGGACTCCCCAGACATCTCCTTCGGCCGAACTTCTACGGAAGCCGAACTCCTCAGCAGCTAGACTCCTCCAGTCAGACTTCTATGGAAGCCGAACTTCTTACAAACTGTTGACGGATTTCTACAGGCGATCCCACTACTAAACGATTATATGACAATAATGATCTGCATTTATCAAGTCAATAACGATCGACATTTATCAAGTCAATAACGATCGGCATTGATTAGGATGGTTACGACAGTCATTAATCAAGGCAGTTACAACAAGCTCCGCCTATAAAAAGGATCCTTCCGGATACGCTTACGCCATATCCAAAATAACTCTTCTCTCCTCCTCGAAACCCTACCGAGCTCCATACTGAGTACTTCATTTCTGTTGGTCAGAGCTAACTTGACTGTCGGAGGATCCTACCGGAAGCTACCCCCTACCGGCTCCTGGATAGGACTTTATTTTATAGGTCACCGCCAGTGACCTCATTCCCTTCCACTCCAGCTCGATCCGGCATCAACCAAACTCTGCACTAATAGATTTGGCGCTAGAGAAAGGGCCCTCTATTCTTGAGATTTTCTCGATCTTAAAGGAGTGCTCAGCAGCAATCTAAAGTTCTTCCCAAAAAAATGCCTTCTAAGAAAGCTTCGATCCGACGATCAACGGTCTCCACAATCCAATTTCGCTCAGATCCATCTATTCCCACTCCAGCCCCGATAATCTAAGTTCCATCTGTAGTTGCAGTGGATGCGGAGCAGTTCAACCTGCTCGTCCAGCAGGTTCGTGGCCTCACGGAGGTGATGCAGGCAGTGTAGGCCATACACCAGTAGGCCCCGGCATCGGCTCAATCAATGCAAAATTCTTCAGAGCCCTATGGTTCGATCCAGGAATGGCCGACTTGGGCTACCCAGCCTTCGATCCCCGGAAGGGAGAAGCAGAAGAGGGAAGGCTCCTGCTCGGACCATGACTCGACTCAAGGAGAAGCTTCACACCCATTCTATCAGACAACCTTGGAGATCAAAGACCGTGAGGATCTCTTGGATCAAAGGCTCTTAGAAATGAGCCGACGAATCGAAGAACTCCATCACAATCCCTCCTCTCATGGTAACGATGTTTATGCTGACCCTTTCTTTTCGCAGAAAATTATGCAGGAACCAGTTTCACCGAACTTCAAGCTCCCATAGTTTGAGAGTTACGATGGGACCATCAATCCAGTCGACCACCTAAAAGCCTTTCGAATGATGATGTTGCTCCATAGCGCATTAGACGCTATTTTGTGTTAGACTTTCTCCTCGACCCTTAAGAAAGCCATCAGGAACTGGTACTCGGTGCTTAAGCCGAGAACCATCTTATCATTTGATCAGATGAGCCAGCAGTTTGCAGCACATTTCGTCAGTAGTCGGCATCCGTGCCGAAGTTCAGATTTTCTGATGAATATCAAGCAGAAGCAAGGAGAATCCATTCGGGCTTATGTCACCTGATTTAATGCCGTAGCATTGGAGGTCCAAAACCTGGACCAGTCTGTTGTGATGGCCGTGCTCAAGGATGGCCTTCAGAAGAATGACTTGCTGTTCTTCCTAGAAAAGAAGTATCTCAGGAACTTTGCTGACATGCTAGCTCGAGCTGAAGATTATGCTCGGACTGAGGAGGCCTTCAAGATCAAGAACGATGAAGCTGATGGCGAGCGGCAAGTCGGCGAATCGGGCAGGCCTGTCGAAGAAGAAAAATCGAGTAAACCTCGACCGCATTCTCGGACTCCTTCTGAACGCAGGCAAGCTCGAACTTCCCTTTGGGTCTGAAGGTAGGAAAGCCCCAACGAAAGGACACACCAAGGTTCTCCTCAGCGCCAAGGTTCTTCCTAGCGTCGAAGTTCTCCCCAATGGAGATTTCACAACTGCACCCCCCTTAATGCTCCGAAGATCCAAGTGCTGATAGAAATCAGGGAACAACTTTCGAGACCAAAGAAGATGCGTTCCTGTCCCAGCAAACGCAATCTCGATAAGTTCTATCTTTATCATCGGGACCACGACTACGACACTGAGGAGTGCATCCAACTCCAAGACCACGCCTACGGTCAGGCGAGGTAGACTTGACCGATTCCTACGGAGATGGTCTGAAAGATGGGAAGATCGACTGAGGGCGCTACCATCAAGGAGAGAGGACCAAGAAGATCGGCCGTCTCTCAGTGTCATCAATACTATCTCGGGAGGACTTCAACGAGAAGAGACCGACGGATCCGAAGGACTAGTGAAGAGACGGAGGATCGAGGAACCTATGACTTTTACCAAGGCGAACGCCCAGGGGGTCCAATTTTTGCACAATAATGCGGTTGTAATCTTTTTGAATATTATCGATTATGATGTACGCCGCATTTTGGTGGATAATGAAAGTTCGATCGATGTGTTATTTTATTATGCCTTCTCGAAAATATCCTTATCCGATGACCACTTAGGGCCTATGAACTCTCCGCTGATAGGATTCACTGGCAACACCGTACTAGTTGAGGACATAATAACTTTAGTTGTGACAGCAGGGCAATGCCCGAAACTGGTCAAAGCGTAAGTTGATTTTCTAGTCATAAGAACTCCATCCGTCTACAATACCATTCTTGGCCGATCTGATCTAAATACACTCCGGGCGGTGGTGTCGACCTATTATTTGAAGATGAAATTTTCGATAAGTCACGGAATCGGAGAGATCAGGAGAGACCAAGTTTTGGCGAGGCACTACTACTCGATCGTCCTACATAAGGAAGAGCAGTCCGACTCTTATCTTATTGATAAATTGGATGTCCGAGATGACCTCACTGAAGAGCGGGGCGAGCCTATGGAGGACCTCATCTCTGTGTCCTTAAACGATGGAAACGTCGAGCATGCGGTGCAGATCGGCTCCAACTTGGAAGGCAAAGTTCGGGAGCAACTCATTATCTTCCTCAAAAGAAATGCGGATGTCTTCGCCTGGACCCCAGCAGACATGCCAGGGATTGACGCTGAGGTCATGGAATATCGACTGACCGTCGATCCAAGGCATCGATCGATAAAAGAAAAGATGTGCCACCATGCCCCGGAGAGGCAAAAAGCAATCACTGAAGAAGTAGACAAGCTCCTCAAAGCTGGATTCATCCGAAAGGTTAATTATCCGACCTGGGTCTCAAATGTGGTCCTCGTCAAAAAGGTGAATAATAAGTGGAGGATGTGCATTGACTTCAAGAAGCTGAACAAGACCTACCCGAAAGATAGTTACCCTCTACCTAGGATTGATCAACTAGTGGATACGACCTCGGGCTACGAGCTCCTCACCTTCATAGACGCCTTCTCTGATTATAACTAGATATGGATGGCACCTGAGGATGAGGAGAAGACCACTTTTATTACTGATCGTGGTCTTTATTGTTATAGGGTCATGCACTTTGGGCTCAAAAATGCAGGAGCAACGTACCAACATTTGGTCAATAAGATCTTCAAGGAGTAGATCGATCGTAATATGAAGGTGTATGTGAATGATATGCTCATCAAAAGTCGAGCTTCAACAGACCACCTCATCAATCTTAAAGAGATCTTTGATGCACTTAGGAAGCATAAGATGAAACTGAATCCGACCAAGTACGCCTTTGGCATAACCTCAGAAAAGTTTCTGGGGTTCATGGTGTCAAGATGCAGGATTGAAGCAAACTCTGAGAAAAGTTGAGCCATTCAGGAGATGACCGTCCCGAAAATGATCAAAGAAGTTCAGCGCCTGATCGAAAAGGTGGCATCCCTAAATTATTTTATCTCAAGGTCGGTCGAATGATGTGTGCCCTTCTTCTAAGTTCTCAGGCAATCAAAAAACTTCTGCTGGACGATGGAGTGCCAATAGGCATTCGAGGAGCTTAAAAACTACCTCGACTCATCCCCATTGCTGGCAAAGCCTGAACCTGAAGAGGAATTGTTCCTATACCTAGCTATCTCTCCGGTGGCCCTGGCGGCAGTCCTGATCAAAGAGGAAGCGAAGATGCAGCGACTGATCTACTACGTGAGCCAGGTCCTGAGGGATGCGAGATCAGGTACTCAAGATTAGAAAAACTGATTTACTCTCTTCTAATTGCTACTCAAAGACTCTGACCTTATTTTCAAGAGTACACCATTACGATCCTCACGGACCAACCAATAAAAGCAGTCCTTCACTGAGCGGACGCTTCTAGGAGAATTGCAAAATGGGCAATCGAGCTCATAGAGTTTGACATCAACTACCGACTCCGGCCATCTATCAAGGCTCAGATATTGGCAGATTTTGTGTTAGAATGAACCATTCCAGTCAAAGCCAAGCCTGAATAGAATGAGACCGGCGCCCTGCTATCGCAGTCGAACCTCCTCGAAGGCTTTTGGGCTCTGCATGTAGATAACTCGTCCAACTCCATTGGAGCTGGTGCGGAGCTAGTCTTATTTAGCCCTGAGGGCATTGTCACCAAGTACGTACTGCACTTCGAGTTTCCTGCGACCAACAATGAGGCCAAATATGAAGCGCTGATCGTCGGATTAAAAATAGCGAGAGAATTAAAAGTAGATCGGCTTCAAGTTTATAGCGATTCTCAGCTGGTGGTATACCAAGTTAATGGCAGCTACGAGATGCGGAAGGACAATATGGTGAGATACCTTGGGAAGGTCAGGGATTTGACTCCGACATTTGACAATTTCGACATTCGATAAATTTCGAGGGTGAAAAATGTAAGAGCCGACCTTCTCTCTAAGTTGACCACTTCAGTTCCTGTCGAGCTTCCCAAAGAAGTATTCTTGGAGACTCTAAAGTGCCCAACCATAGAGGAACCCCAAGTCATTCTGCAGACGGAATTTGAGTCAAGCTGGATTGACCCGTTGGTCGCCTACCTCAAGGAGGGGATCCTTCCTCATGATCCGAAAGAAGCTCGAAAACTCAGGAATCAAGCCTCCCGCTATGTTTTGTGTTGGGGATAAATCCCGCTCCTGCCGAAGCCCGGCCCAACGCTCAGCCCGATGTAACCAGTAGCCGCTGAAGAGCTTCAGCACCAGGCGCCAGGCCGAACCCTTAACACGGCCAAACCGCCTAGAGGCCGAACTCCCCTGCACCAAGGTCACGGCCGAACTGCCTAGAGACCGACCCCAGGCGAGCTCAGCGGCCGAACTCCTTCGGACCGACCCCAGGCGAGCCCATGCAGCCGAACTCCTTCGGACTTCCCGCGGCCGAACTCCTTCGGACCGACCCCAGGCGAGCCCATGCAGCCGAACTCCTTCGGACTTCCCGCGGCCGAACTCCTTCGGACCGACTCCAAGCGGCCGAGCTTCAATGAAGTCCTCTCAGCGGCCGAACCCCTCAGCGGACGGGCTTTGGTAGAATCCCCAAGCGGTCGTCACTCAGGAGCCCGAACTCCTCAGCAATCGTCACTCAGGAGCCCGAACTCCTCAGCAATCGTCACTCAGGAGCCCGAACTCCTCAGCAGTCGTCACTGGGCCGAACTCCTCAGCGGTCGCCCTCATCAGACTTCGGCCGACCGAGCTCCTACCGAACTCTCAAGTGTCCAAGCTTCAGCCCAAGTCCAACGGCCGGCCGAACCCCAGACGGCCGGGCCGCGGCTTCTCAGCAGCCGAACTCTTCTGCGGACGGGTCTTAGCTGCATACCTCTCGCCAGACGCCTATGGGAGCCGAACTCCCTCCTATCTTCCTCTTCAGGAGCCCGAACTCCTCCGAAATGGGCACACGACGAAGGCCTTCATCCCTTCATTCGGCAAGCTCTGCAACCATCACCATCAGTCAGTCCGCCGCACCATCAGTCAGTCCGCCGTGGGCGATAGCGACCCACTGTCAGGCGGCGATGGCTGTCACCCTCCATCCGCCGTATGCGGCGCCAGTGAGACTGACTCCACCGAACCTCGAGCGGCCCGCCAGCACGCGGCTGCAGTTGTCACCATCAAGCTCCACTATATAAAGGATCCTCCCGACACGCTAAGGCTAAGCTCTCTGAACTCTCGACTCTCTAAGCTCTCCTCCACATCTCTAAGCTCCGGAACTCATTCCGGGCACTCCATTACTGTTGGTCGGAAACTAACTTGACCGTCGGAGGGTCCTGCCGGAGCCACCACCCCACCGGTTCCGGACGGGACTTCGTTTTGCAGGTCCCCGGCGGCGCCCAGCGGCCTCGATTGCGGCGACCTCCGGCGGCGATGGATTTCTGCACCAACAGATTGGCGCCGTCTGTGGGATCGAGGGACTGAACCTTCGAGGTTTCCTTGTTCTTAAAGGAGTGCTCGGCGACGATTTCCCTCCCCTGCTCCGGATCTCTCTCCTCCCTCTTCAGTATTCCTTTTCTGAAAAGAAAAATGCCTCCCAGAAGAACCTCGACCCGGAGGTCGGCAGCCTCCGCGGCCCGATCCCGTTCGGGTCCGTCCGCTCCCACTCCGGCCCCGGCGACGCGGGCCCGCTCCGTACTCGCGGTAGATGCGGAGCGGTTCGACCTGCTTGCCCAGCAGGTCCGCGATCTTACGGAGGCGGTGCAGGCAGTGCAAGCCATGCATTCGCGAGGTCCAGCGCCCACTCGACCGGCGCGGGGTTCCCCGGAGCCCGGGAATCCAGTCCAGGAGCGACCGATGTGGGCTACCCAACCTCCGGCCCTCGGGAGAGAGGGCAGCCGGCAAAGAGCCCCTGCTCGGACCGCGTGGCTCAACCCAGGGAGAAGCTTCGCACCCCTTCCGCGAGAAGACCTTGGGGATTAAGGATCGCGAAGATTTCCTGGACCAAAGGCTCATGGAGATGGGACGGCGTATAGAAGAACTTCGTCATACTCCTTCCTCCCGCGGTAACGATATTTGCACTGACCCTCCCTTCTCACAGAAAATTATGCAGGAACAGGTACCACCGAACTTCAAGCTCCCGCATTTCGAAAGCTACGATGGGACCACTGACCCGGTCGACCATTTGGAGGCCTTCAGGACGACGATGTTACTCCATGGCGCGCCTGATGCCATTTTGTGTCGGGCTTTCCCTTCTACCCTCAAGGGAGCGGCTAGGAATTGGTACTCGGCGCTTAAGCCGGGCACCATCCTGTCGTTTGACCAAATGAGTCAACAATTCGCGGCCCACTTCGTCAGCAGCAAACGGCCGCGCAGAGGCTCGGATTCCCTGTTGGCCATCAGGCAAAAAGAGGGGGAACCCATCCGGGCTTACGTCACCCGGTTCAACACGCTGCCGCGCTGGAAGTCCGGAACCTGGACCAATCAGTTGCTATGGCCGCCCTCAAGGGCGGCCTTCAGAAGAACGACCTGCTGTTTTCCCTGGAGAAGAAATATCCCAGGGACTTCGCTGACATGCTAGCTCGGGCCGAAAGCTATGCCCGGGCAGAAGAGGCTTTCGAGGCCAAGGATGGTGAAGCTCGCGACAAGCGACGAGTAGGCAGAGCGGGAAGGCCTGCCGAGGAAAGAAAGCGCACCGAAGCCTGGCCGCGTTCCCGAACTCCCCCTGGTCGCGGGCGCGCCCGGACTCCACCTCAGGCTCGGGGGCGGGAGGCCACCGACGGAAGGGCGCGCCGAAGTTCTCCTCGGCACCGAAGTCCCACCCGACGCCGAAGTTCCCCCCGGCGTCGAGGTTCTCCCTCGCGACGAGGTCCCTCCCCGCGCCGAGGTTCTCCCCTCCGACGGCGTTTTCACAGCTACGCCCCCCTCAACGCCCCGAAGGCTCAAGTGCTGCTGGAGATCAAGGGACGACTTTCCGGAGCCGGAGAGGATGCGTTCCCATCCCAGAAAACGCAACCCCAACAAGTTCTGCCTTTACCACCGTGACCACGGTCACGATACCGAGGAGTGCATCCAGCTCCAGGACGAAATCGAGGAGCTGGTCCGGCGGGGCAGGCTTGGCCGATTCCTGCGAAGACGATCTAAAGAGCAGGAAGATCGGCCGAGAATGTTGCCGCCGATTGGGGAAGATCGGCAGGAGGACCGGCCGTCTCTTGGCGTCATTAACACCATCTCGGGAGGACCGCAGCAGGGAAAGACCGACGAATCCGAGGGATCGGCAAAGAGGCAGAGGACCTCGGAGCCCGTGACCTTCACCGAGGCAGACGCCCAGGGGATCAGATTTCCGCATAACGACGCGGTTGTAATCTCTTTAAACGTCGCTGATTATGATGTACGCCGCATTTTGGTGGATAATGGAAGTTCGGCGGACATATTGTTTTACGATGCCTTCTTAAAAATGTCCCTACCTGACACCCGCTTAGGGACCTGTAAATTCCCCCCTGGTGGGATTTGCCGGACACGCCGTTCCGATCGAAGGCATGGTGACTTTGGCGGTGACGGCGGGCCAATCCCCAAAATTCGGCCAAGGCGCGGATCGACTTTTTTGTCGTGAGGACCCCGTCCGCCTATAATGCAATCCTTGGGCGACCCAGGCCTTAACGCGCTACGGGCGGTAGTGTCAACCTACTACTTAAAGATGAAATTCCCGACGAGCCATGGAGTCGGCGAAGTCAGAGGAGACCAAGCCCTGGCAAAGTACTGCTACTCAATCGCCCTGCGCGAGGGAGACCGGCCCGACCCTTGCCTTGTTGACGGACTGGACGCCCGCGACGACCTCACTGAAGAACGGGGCGAACCTGCGGAAGACCTCGTCCCTGTGTCCTTACGCGATGGAGACCCGGGGCATGAGGTGCGGATCGGCTCCAACCTAGCGGCCGAGGTCAAGGGACAGCTCGTCGCTTTCCTCAGAAGGAATGCAGACGTTTTCGCCTGGGCCCCAGCGGATGTACCAGGGATCGACGCCGATGTCATAGAACATCGGCTGGCCATCGACCCAAGGCACCGACCCGTCAGAGAAAAATTACGCCGCCAAGCCCCAGAAAGACAGAAGGCGGTAGCCGAAGAAGTGGATAAGCTCCTTGAAGCTGGACTCATCCGGGAGGTCAACTATCCGACCTGGGTTTCGAACGTGGTCCTCGTCAAAAAAGCAAACAACAAATGGAGGATGTGCGTCGACTTCAAGAAGCTGAACAAAGCCTGCCCAAAGGACAGCTACCCCCTGCCGAGGATCGATCAGCTGGTGGACGCAACCTCGGGCCACGAGCTCCTCACTTTTATGGACGCATTTTCTGGTTATAACCAGATACGCATGGCGCCCGAGGATGAAGAGAAGACCACCTTTATTACTGACCGAGGTCTCTATTGTTACAGGGTCATGCCTTTCGGACTCAAGAATGCAGGAGCCACCTACCAGCGCTTGGTCAACAAGGTCTTCAAGGGGCAGATCGGCCGCAACATGGAGGTGTACGTGGACGACATGCTGGTCAAAAGCCGAGCCTCGACAGACCACCTCGCCGACCTTGAAGAAACTTTCGGTGCGCTTAGGAGGCACAAGATGAAGTTGAACCCGACCAAATGCGCCTTCGGCGTGACCTCCGAAAAATTTTTAGGATTCATGGTGTCGAGACGCGGAATCGAGGCAAATTCCGAGAAAATCCGAGCCATCCAGGAGATGACTGCCCCGAAAACAATTAAGGAAGTTCAGCGCCTGGCTGGGAAGGTGGCGTCCTTGAACCGCTTTGTCTCAAGGTCGGCCGAGCGGTGCCTGCCTTTCTTCCAGGTCCTCAGGCGACCGAAAGATTTTTGCTGGACAGCGGAGTGCAAACAGGCATTCGAAGAGCTTAAAAACTACCTCGGCGCGCCTCCATTGCTGGCAAAGCCCGAACCTGGAGAAGGGCTGCTCCTATACCTAGCTGTCTCTCCAATGGCCCTGGCGGCTGTCCTGGTCAGGGAAGATGCGAAGGCGCAACAACCCGTCTACTACGTGAGCCGAGCCTTGAGGGACGCGGAAACCAGGTACTCCAAGTTAGAAAAACTAATTTACTGTCTTCTGATCGCAGCCAGGAAGCTCCGACCTTACTTTCAGGAGCATACCATCACGGTCCTCACGGACCAACCATTAAGAGCCGTCCTCCACCGCGCAGACGCTTCAGGAAGAATCGCCAAATGGGCGATCGAGCTCATGGAGTTCGACATCAATTACCGGCCCAGGCCATCGATCAAAGCTCAGATACTGGCGGACTTCGTGCTGGAATGCACCGCACCAGTCGAAGCCGAGCTTGAATCAAGCGAGACTATCATCAGCGGGAGACCAGGCCCCGACGAAGCCGAGCTGTGGCGGTCGAGCTTCCCTGAAGAAAGGGCCGACCTTCTTGAAGGCGCCTGGGTTCTGCATGTGGATGGCTCATCCAACTCTAGCGGGGCCGGCGCAGGGCTGGTCCTGGTTAGCCCCGAGGGGATCGTCACCGAGTACGCATTGCGCTTCGAGTTTCCCACAACCAACAATGGGGCCGAGTATGAAGCGCTGATAGCCGGGCTGCAGATAGCTAGGGAATTGAAGGTGGGTCGGCTTCAAGTCTATAGCGATTCCCAGTTGGTGGTCGGTCAGGTCGGCGGCAGCTACGAGGCGCGGGAGGAAAGCATGGTGATGTACCTCGGGAAGGTGAAGAACTTAATACCAGCCTTCGACAGCTTCGACATTCGGCACATCCCAAGGACCGGGAATACAAGGGCCGACCTCCTCTCCAAGTTGGCCACCTCTGCCCCGGCCGAACTACCTAAAGAGGTGTTTCTGGAAACTCTGAAGTGCCCGACCACCGAGGAACCTCAGGCCGTCCTGCGGACGGACTTCGAGCCCAGCTGGATCGATCCGCTGATCGCCTACCTCGAAGAAGGGGTCCTCCCCCACGACCGGAGAGAAGCTCGGAAGCTCAGGAGTCAAGCCTCCCGCTACGTCTTGTACGAGGGCAGGTTATATAAAAGGTCGTACTCCCTCCCGTTGCTGAGGTGCCTCCGACCCTCTGAGGCCTGCATCGCGCTACAGGATGTCCACGAAGGACTCTGCGGAAGTCACGCGGGAGCCAGATCCCTCTCGCAAAGACTACTTCGGCAAGGGTACTACTGGCCGACCCTACTTCGTGATTCCACGGAATACGTGAAGAGGTGTGACCGCTGCCAGAAGAACGCCAGCGTGCAAAGGCAGCCGGCATCCGAACTCACTCCGCTCACTGCACCCTGGCCCTTCGCGCAGTGGGGGATGGACATCCTCAGCCCCTTCCCAACAGCGTCCGGACAACGGAAGTTCCTCCTGGTCGCGATCGACTACTTTACCAAGTGGGTCGAGGCGGAACCACTAGCGAAGATCACCGAGGCCAAGGTGCAGGACTTCGTCTGGAAGACGCTGATCTGCCGGTTCGGTCTGCCCCGAGCTCTCATAACCGATAATGGGCGACAGTTCGCTGGAGCCCGGTTTGCCGAGTTCTGCGAAGGACTAAACGTCTCCCACCACTTCACATCGGTGGCTCATCCGCAAGCCAATGGGGAAGCCGAAGTGACCAATCGGACCCTGCTGCAAGGCCTCAAGACGAGGCTCGACAGGGCGAAAGGGGCCTGGGTAGACGAACTCTACCACGTTCTCTGGGCATACCGAACAACGCAGAGGGTACCGACCGGCGAGACACCCTTCGCCTTGGCCTTCGGCACCGAGGCAGTCATCCCGATCGAGCTCAAACTCCCGTCTGCTCGAATCGTGGGCTTCAACGAGCAACTCAACTCCCAGGACCTCAGAACCAACCTCGACCTGCTGGAAGAAAGGAGGGAGGCAGCCCGCATCCGAATGGCCTGCCTACCAGCGGAAGGTGGCTCGGTATTACAATTCCAGAGTCAAAAGCAAGGCGTTCAGAGTTGGGGACTTAGTGCTCCGACGAGCAGCCGTCTCCCAGCCCCAGAATCAAGGGAAGCTCGTCCCAAATTGGGAAGGTCCGTACGAAGTGGTAGAGGTCATCCGACCTGGTACCTATCGCCTAAAGGAGCTCGGAGGACTAGCGCTTCCCCGACCTTGGAACTCAGAAAACCTGAGAATGTACTACCAGTAGTTTCCCTCAATAAAACCTTGTTGCTCGACACTATCGTTTCAGGGTCACTGGGAAAAAAGCGAGCGGAAATGCCCCCACAGCCGGCTAGGAACAGGAGGAGAACCTCGTCCTAACACGAGCAAAGTCAAAGGCCCCATTCGCAAAGGACGGGATGGGGGGAGAAGCGAGGACGACGGTCCTCATGTGCCCCCACACCTCGGTTAGGAACAGGAGGAGAACCTCGTCCTAAGCGTGAGCAAAGTCAAAGGATCCCCGTTCGCAAAGGACGGGATGGGGGGAGAAGCGAGGACGACGGTCCTCATGTGCCCCCACAAGCTCGGTTAGGAACAGGAGGAGAACCTCGTCCTAGCATGAGCAAAGTCGAAGGCCCCGTCCACAAAGGACGGGATGGGGGGAGAAGCGAGGACGACGGTCCTCATGTGCCCCCACAGCCGGCTAGGAACAGGAGGAGAACCTCGTCCTAGCGTGAGCAAAGTCGAAGGCCCCGTCCACAAAGGACGGGATGGGGGGAGAAGCGAGGACGACGGTCCTCGATGTGACCCCACACCTCGGTTAGGAACAGGAGGAGAACCTCGTCCTAAGCGTGAGCAAAGTCAAAGGCCCCGTCCACCAAGGACGGGATGGGGGGAGAGACGAGGACGATCGGTCCCCATGTGCCCCCGTGAACAAGCCTCGGTTCGGGAACAAGAGGAGAACCTCGTCCTAACGCGAGCAAGGTCCAAGGCCGAGCCCCAGAGTCTACGGTAAGCTTCACTGCAGAAGACGAGGTCTCCTTCAGACCTCGGCTTCGACTTCGGTATCAGCGTCAGCGGGAGGCGGGGTCTCCCCCAAGCGATCACTTAACCTTGACTGCAAAAGAGGAGGTCTCCCCCGAATCGACTTCGGTTGATGAAGGCAACGTCAACTCCGACCCTGACCACGGGGGGCGAGATTTGACTTCGGCTTCAACATCAGCTTCACTAATTTTAGCTGGAAACGAGTTCCCACTTCAACTCCAAACATCGACTGGAGATGAGGACCTCCCCCAAGCCTCAGCTTCAACTTCAGCGTCAATATTGGCTGGAGATGAGACCTCCCCCGAGCTTCAGCTGCAACAAATGCGGAGCCTGGAAGAAGACTTCGGCAGTCGCCTGTTTTGGTACTCCCTTCCTTCAATTTTTGAACTCGGGAGTGGGGGGGCTACTGTTGGGGATAAATCCCGCTCCTGCCGAAGCCCGGCCCGACGCTCAGCCCAATGTAACCAGTAGCCGCTGAAGAGCTTCAGCGCCAGGCGCCAGGCCGAACCCTTAACACGGCCGAACTGCCTAGAGGCCGAACTCCCCTGCACCAAGGTCACGGCCGAACTGCCTAGAGACCGACCCCAGGCGAGCTCAGCGGCCGAACTCCTTCGGACCGACCCCAGGCGAGCCCATGCAGCCGAACTCCTTCGGAACTTCCCGCGGCCGAACTCCTTCGGACCGACCCCAGGCGAGCCCATGCAGCCGAACTCCTTCGGACTTCCCACGGCCGAACTCCTTCGGACCGACTCCAAGCGGCCGAGCTTCAATGAAGTCCTCTCAGCGGCCGAACCCCTCAGCGGACGGGCTTTAGTAGAATCCCCAAGCGGTCGTCACTCAGGAGCCCGAACTCCTCAGCAATCGTCACTCAGGAGCCCGAACTCCTCAGCAATCGTCACTCAGGAGCCCGAACTCCTCAGCAATCGTCACTCAGGAGCCCGAACTCCTCAGCAGTCGTCACTGGGCCGAACTCCTCAGCGGTCGCCCTCATCAAACTTCGGCCGACCGAGCTCCTACCGAACTCTCAAGTGTCCAAGCCTCAGCCCAAGTCCAACAGCCGGCCGAACCCCAGACGGCCGAGCTTCGGCTTCTCAGCAGCCGAACTCTTCTGCGGACGAGCCTTAGCTGCATACCTCTTCAGCCAGACGCCTATGGGAGCCGAACTCCCTCCTATCTTCCTCTTCAGGAGCCCGAACTCCTCCGAAATGGGCACACGACGAAGGCCTTCAACCCTTCATTCGGCAAGCTCTGCAACCATCACCATCAGTCAGTCCGCCGCACCATCAGTCAGTCCGCCGCGGGCGATAGCGACCCACTGTCAGGCGGCGATGGCTGTCACCCTCAATCCGCCGCACACGGCACCAGTGAGACTGACTCCGCCGAACCTCGAGCGGCCCGCCAGCACGCGGCTGCAGTTGTCACCATCAAGCTCCACTATATAAAGGATCCTCCCGACACGCTAAGGCTAAGCTCTCTGAACTCTCGACTCTCTAAGCTCTCCTCCACATCTCTAAGCTCCGGAACTCATTCCGAGCACTCCATTACTGTTGGCACTCCATTACTGTTGGTCGGAAACTAACTTGACCGTCGGAGGGTCCTGCCGGAGCCACCACCCCACCGGTTCCGGACGGGACTTCGTTTTGCAGGTCCCCGGCGGCGCCCAGCGGCCTCGATTGCGGCGACCTCCGGCGGCGACGGATTTCTGCACCAACATTTTGTATGAAGGCAGGCTATACAAGAGGTCATACTCACTTCCATTATTGAGATGTCTCCGACCTTCAGAGGTTGACCTCGTGTTGTGGAAGGTGCACGAGAGACTCTATGAAAGTCACATAGGAGCCAAGTCCCTATCGCAAAAACTACTTCGTCAAGGGTACTATTGGCCGACCTTATTTTGCGATTCCATGGAGTATGTGAAGAAGTACGACCACCGTCAGAAGAACGCAAATGTACAAAGACAGCCGACCTCCGAGCTTGCTCCGCTAAGTGCACTTTGGCCATTTGCACAATGAGGAATGGATATACTTGGTCCGTTTCCAACGGCATCCGGACAGCAGAAGTTCTTCCTGATCGCGATCGACTATTTCACCAAGTGGGTCGAAGTCGAACCACTAGCAAAGATTATCGAGGTCAAAGTGCAGGACTTCATCTGAAAATCGTTGGTGTGCCGGTTCGGTCTGTTCCGAACCCTCATAATCGATAATGGGCGATAATTTACTGGGGCGAGGTTCATCGAGTTCTGTGAAGAACTAAACATATCCCACCGCTTCACATTGGTGGCTCACCCACAGGCCAATGGAGAAGCTGAGGTGACCAATCGGATCCTATTACAAGGCATCAAGACAAAGCTCGATAGTGCAAAGGGGGCCTGGATGGACGAACTTTACCACGTCCTCTAGGCATACCGAACTACACAAAAGATACCGACTAGAGAAACACCCTTCGCCTTGGCCTTCGACATGGAGGTGGTTATTCCGATCGAACTTAAGCTTCCGTCTGCATGAGTCATGGCCTTCAATGAGCAGCACAACCCACATGACCTAAGAGTTCACCTCGACCTACTGGAAGAAAAAAGGGAGAAAGCCCATATCCAGATGGCAGCCTACAGACGGAAGGTGGCTCAGTACTATAATTTCAGAGTTAGAAACAAGACATTCAGATTGAGGGACTTAGTACTCTAATGAGTCGCCGTCTCTCAGCCTTAGAGCCAGGAAAAGCTCGCCCCTAATTGGGAAGGCCCATATGAAGTGGTGGAGGTCATCCGACCTGGCACTTATTGTCTGAAGAAGCTCGGAGAGATGATGCTCCTATGACTTTGGAACTCAAAAAATTTGAGGATGTATTACCAATAATCTTCCTTCAATAAAACTCCTTCATTTCAGCATTATTGACCCCTGGTGCAAAAATTACATGACAATAGGAAAGAAACAATCCAAAGGCCGTATCAGGAATAGGAGGAGAACCTCATTTTAACATGAAGTGAATCGAAGTTCTTCAACTTCGGCTACAGGAGATAAGATCTCTTCCGAGGCAACCTCGACTGCAGGAGATAAGATCTCCCCCAAAGCAACCTCGACTGCTGGAGATAAGATCTCCCTCGAGATAACCTCGGCTGCAAGAGATAAGATCTCTTCCGAGGCAACCTCGGCTATAGGAGATAAGATCTCCCCCGAGGTAACCTTGGCTATAGGAGATAAGATCTCCTCCGAGACAATCTCGACTGCAGGAGATAAGATCTCCCCCGAGGCAACCTCAGCTGCAGGAGATAAGATCTCCCCTAAGACAACCTCGATTGCAGGAGATAAGATCTCCCCCAAGGTAACCTCTGAGGCAGGAGATATGATTCTCCGAACTTCAACTTCAATGGGTGCGGAGCTCGAAAAAAGACTTCGGCAGTCGCCTATTTTGGTACTTCCTTCCTTCGAATTTCAAACTCGAGAGTGGAGAGACTATTGTTGGAGATAAACCTCGCTCCCACCGAAGTTCAGTCGGATGCTCAGCCGATAATGCAACCGATAGTCAAGGAAAAGCTTCAGCGGATAAGCCTTAACCAAGCTCCTTAGCAGTCGAGCCCCTTTCGAACCCCTTTAGTCGGTCGAACTCATTAGCGGCCGAGCTCCGACCGAACTCCTCAGTGGTCAAACTTCTCAGGAGCCGGACTCCCCAGACATCTCCTTCGATCAGGCTTCTACGGAAGCCAAACTCCTCAGCAGCTGGACTCCTCCAGTCAGACTTCTATGGAAGCTGAACTCCTTACAGACTGTTGACGAATTCCTACAGGCGATTTCACTACTAAATGGTTACATAACAATAATGATCGACATTTATCATGACAATAATAGTCGGCATTTATCAAGTCAATAACGATCGATATTTATCAAGTCAATAACGATCGACATTGATCAGAACGATTACGACAGTCATTAATCAAGGCAGTTACAACAAGCTCCACCTATAAAAAGGACCCTCTGAATATACTTACGCTAGGTTCAAAATAACTCTTCTCTCCTCCTCAAAATTCTGTCGAACTCCATACTGAGTACTCCATTTCTGTTGGTCAGATCTAACTTGACCGTCGGAGGGTCCTACCGGAGCTACCCCCACCAGCTCCGGATAGGACTTTATTTTGTAGGTCACCACCGACGACCTCATTTTCTTTCATTCCAGCTCGATCCGGCGTCAACCAAACTCTGCACCAACAGAAATTTATTTTCTAGCTTGTGTTTGAGCTCCAGATTATTAATACCATTCAAGCAAATACTCACAATTTCGAAAACAATAACTAGAAACTTGTATTTATGTTAATAACAACCTCATTAAAGCAATTCCTTGTGGGAATATTTCTTCCCAATCCATAGCATTCAATAACTTCCAAAAAAATTCTCATATGCTAAAAGTTTATTAATTTTTATAAGAATTTTTTCTTTTTAATCATGGACTTGTTCATCATATTTCTATTATAATTTTAAGTAACTAGTTGAAGACCCGCACATTACATGGGATAGATAATTATAATTTATAATTATTAAAATTTTTAATAATAAATATGCATAATAAATATTTTTTAATTTTTTAATATTTTATTTATTTATTATATATATAATATATTTTTATTATTTTATAAAATAATATTTTATTTTATATTTTTTCTTTCTGTTCTCATATCTTCTACATGTCCGCTGGTACTACTGCCTCTCTATCGTCCTACCACGACTCTTCTTCTCTTTTGATAAATATCGATCCCAATCGTGCCCCCACCCCATCTCTTTTTCTCATATCTTTCCTATGCCTGCTGGTGCCGCTCCATCCCCTACCACCTCACCACCACTCTTCTTCTTTCTCGATAAATGCTGATCCTAATCATACTCCTTAGCACCATTGTCAATACCACCGCCCCTGACACTATCACTGAAGGAAGAGAGAGAAATTCTCTCTTTTTTTTTTCTTCTTTTTTATAAAATAATATTTTATTATTATTATTATTTTCTTTCTTTCTATTCTCATACCTTCTCCGTATCTGTTAGTGCCATTCCACTATGACTTTCCTTCTCTCTTGGCAAACATCAATTTCGATCGCACCTTCATCTTCTCACTTCTTCTCATATATTCTCTAAACTTTTGAAAGCTATTAAATACAGAGATTTAGCTTTCAAATCGATAGAGTATCATGCTCTATTTGTAGATAATTTATTAGTTTTGGTCTGATCTGATCAGATAGATCGATTCAGATCTTAAAATATAATATTTAAAAAATATATATTATTTTTAAAAAATAAATTAGTATATTATTACTTTTAAAATTAAAAAAATTATATGCTATCTTTTAAAATAATAATAAAATAATATTTTTTAAAAATATTTTTATTATTTTTATAATATTTTATTTTAAAAAATAATAATTTTTAAAAATATTTTTTTTATCTCTTATTCCTTTTCTACTTTTATTTTTAAAGTATTATTTTTTTTAATTTTTTAAAATATTATTTTATTATAATTTAAAAATAATATTTAAATTATTATAGATAATAAAATAATATTATTTTTTTGAGATGTTTCAATAATTTTATATCTTATAAGAATATCAAAAGTTAAATTAACTTGTAAGTTTTGACACTCAAATAAATTCTTATGCAATCAAGCTCATCTTAATTTAAGTTTCTCAAATAATAACATGATATAAGGAGTTAAAAAAATATGCTAAATTTAAAATGAAAATATATGCTTAATCAATTAAGATGATACATAGAGAGAATTGTATTGATTTTGAAGTTAAATTATTTAAGTCATAATGTAAGATCATTGCAAGCATTGAGAAGTCATTAAAATCTATCAATTATAATAATTTTTAGCAATACTTAAAAAATATTCAAGGTAAGAAATCATATTATACATACATGTCGATAGATCATCAAAATCAATAAATTCAGCAAAATAATTTTAGCAATCATTGATGGTGTGATGTTAAAATAAGTTTAGCTTTTATCAAGTATCATCATCCATCCATTTTGAGTCCTAAGCATCCATTCCTTAAGAATTTGCTTCTTTTCTTTCATTGGATGCTTGGCATACCTACAAAAATTAGTTGTTAACTTTTGGTACCCAAGTGATCTTAGGTTTATGAAGTTTAGAGCATATGGTTTCTTTTGGAATATAAATTTGTTTGATTAAAGTTTGGTCAATTTTTTTAATATTACAATCTAAAATTTAATGGCCAACTTGTTTGCATTTGAAGCAAACTATAAAATAATTTTTAGGTGAAGCTCTATTGAATACATTCTTGATAAAATTTTATTTTTTAAAAAAATTATAGCCAATTTTAGCTTTATTGAAAATAGATTTTTGATTGTTCAATATTACTTGAAGCTTTTGTGATCCACGTGTAAACTTTTCAAGCATGGATTTTAAATTTTAAATCTTTTTTCTTAGTTTTGTATTTTGTTCCAAAAGAGATTTTTTAGATTTCAAGAGCTTTTCTTTTTCTTCAACTTAAAATTTTTCAAAATTTGAAAGAATTTATTTTTCTTCAACTAAAATTTTTTTTCTTTTAAAAAAGCATCTTGCTTTAATATTTTATTCTTTTCTTCAGCCAAAATGTTCTTTTCTTTCAAAAAATCTTCTTTTTCAATTAAGAGCTCATTCTTTTCTTTAGCTAAAAGAAGATTTGATCTTTTTAAGCTTTTTATTTTTTAACCTTAAATTTTTAAATTCATCCATTAATTCATAAAAGGCTTCTTGAAGCTCATCAAATATAAATTCAGAAAAAGTTTGAATGCTTACTTCATCATTTTGAGCCTTGAGGCAATGACTTATTACACATTCCTCATCTTTCTCATTCTTTTCTTTGTCTTGCTCCTCCTTAATTAATATTTTCTTTCTTCTCTATTTCTTCTTCTTTTTCTTCTTCTCATCTTCATGAGCCATGAGGTATATGATGGGATAAGCTTCTTTATCTTCTTGGAAGCTTGATATTTTTCTTTGATTTCTTCTCTCATAGATTGCTTCTAATTGATCCTAAATTTATTTTGCTAAAATAGATGAAAAAATTATATTAAATTCATTTATGTCTAATAAATAATAGAGTAAATTCATTGCTTTAGCATTTATTTGAATCATATCTTTATCATGCTCTTTCAATACTTTGAGGGTGTATGAGCCATTGATTATAATCTTCCATAAGTTATAATCATGTGCTTGTATGAAGATGCACATGTATGCTTTCTAATAACTATAATTTGAGCTACTAAAAAATGGGGATCTATCCATAGAATGGTCTTCATTAAAAATAGATTATATTTTGGATTGCCAAAATCTTTAGCTCTTGACCATTAGGTTAACAACTAATAACAGAGCACCTGCTCTGATACCAATTATTACCTAGATATGGCTACCCAAGAGGGGGGATAAATTGGATATCTAAAAATTTAAACTCTAATTAAGCTGAGTTTTAATATTATATGCTTGGTGGAATAAAGTAAAATATAAGTATAAATGAAGAATAATAAAAATAAAACTACATAAATACAAATACCAAGCTTTTATAGTGGTTCAGCATCAAACTCGACATCTATATCCACTCTCCAAGTAAATCACTTGGGAATTCAACTATAATTCATAACTAGAATTACAGTCTAATTATTTTTTGGGCTCATAATTAAATTCAGTTGATTTTTCTTGGCTCACCAACTAAAATCGTACAAGATTATTTTTTAGGCTCACAATTAATCCGGTTGATTTTTTTGGATCACTAATCAAAATCTTATAAGCGATTATTTTTCTTCGAACTAACAATCAACTTCGATTGATTTTAACCTTGACTCACCAATCAAACCACTATAAATATCCAACTCAAGGCTTGGACCAATCCAAGTTTCTCATCCTAAGAAACTTGAAATACAATAAACCCAAGAATGAATACAAAAGATTAAGTTTAGAAAAAATAAAAACTCTTTAAAGAATCAAAAGAAGTCCAAATGATGATAGTTGAATGCTTGACTTCTTTTTGAATGCTTGAATGATGGTGAGGCTCCTTGATTTTTGACTTAATTACTTCCTCACTTTAATTCACTCTTGCTCGAAGATGATTTATAGTTGAAGGACAAAGAATAACTCTGAAAATAACTTCTTCTCTTCTATTTTCAGCTCACTTATTTTGGTTTCTCAATGGATACTCAATAAATCAATCCAAAAGTCCTTTTCAATGCTCCAAATATTTTCTTATATATCCTTTAAGTTTTTCATCACTTCTTAATATTTGGAAGGTTTTCAAAAAGAGATCTAGCCATTGGAGATGAGAAAATAGCCGTTAGGAAGCTCATGGGACGAAAAAACTGCAGATCTAAAAACTAGCCATTATAGACACTAGATCAGCTCAGTTTTTGACTAGTTCGGCTTAGTTTATACCTGGATCAGCTCAATCCCCTGGGTCCATAAACTTTATTTTTTGTGCTTTCTGTCTTTTGTTTTCATTGAGACTAGGTCGGCTCAGTTTCTGATTGGATCGACTCAATTTGAGTGCCATACATGTCGAAGACTATTTTGTGATCCTTTTTTTTAAAATTAATTTATAGGCTAGACTTGCCTTTTTATCTTAATTTAATCTTCATTATGATGAATAAAAATACTTAGAGTTTGTGAGCTTTTAAAATTTTGAAACTACACATCCTCATAAACATAGTTAAACTTTATAACTTATACTCAAATTTTTTTATCATCATCGAAATCAATATTTGGATCAACAATCTAAGATGCTGAGGTGGTAACATCACAATTATCCTCCATAGAATATTATTAGATATATAATAGATAATAAATAAATTAGTATATTATTATTTTTAAAATTAAAAAAAATGATATATTATCTTTTCAAAATAATAATAAATTAGTATTTTTAAAAATATTATTTTTATTTTTATAATATTTTTTAAAAAAATAATAATTTTAAAAAAAAATATTTTTATCTTATTTTTATTTTTAAAATATTTTTTAAAATTTTTTTTAAAATATTAATTTATTATTATTTAAAAAATATATTTTAAATTATTATAAATAATAAAATAATAATTCACGTGACACAACTAAAATCATTTGAGATGCTGAGGTGGCAACACCATAATGCTCCTCCTTAGAGTATTATTTATTATATATATAATAGATAATAGATAATAGATAAATTAGTATATTATTATTTTTAAAATTAAAAAATAATATATTATTATTTAAAAGTAATAATAAATTAATATTTTTTAAAATTATTATTATTATTATATTTTATTTTTTAAAATAATATTTTTTAAAAAATATTTTTCATCTTTTATCTTTTTTTATTTTTTATTTTTAAAATATTGTTTTTTTTAATATTTTAAAATATTATTTTATTATTTTAAAATAATATTTTAAATTATTATAGATAATAAAATAGTAATACACGTGGTATAACTAAAATCATTTAAGATGTTAAGGTGGTGTTGGTGTAGAATTTGATCGACGTCGGATCGAGCTGGAGTTAAGGAAGAAGGGATCGCTGTCGGTGATCTACAAAATAAAGTTTCATTTAAAGTCGATGGTGGTGGCTTCGGTAGGATCCTCCAACGATCAAGTCAGCTCTTCTAACCAACAAAAATGGATTACTCGAAAAAGAAGTCAGCAGAGTTTTGAAAATGAGAAGAGAGCTTAGAAAAAATATATCTGGAGGATCCTTTTATAGATGAAGCCTGGAACAGACTGATAGTGACAGCCATAATCATCCGATAGCTAGCCGCTCGAGGTCGTGTAGGGTTTGTTATGGAGAGGAGCGCCATCTATAGCAGACTAATAGTGATAGACGTAGCCGTCCGATAGCTGACCGCTCAGGGCCATGTGAGAGAGGCACCACCTGCAGCAGACTGATAGTGACAGTCATAATCGTCCGATAGCGGCTGCTTAGGATCGTATGAGAGGGATGCCTCTGTAGCAGACTGATAGTGACAGCCATAGCCGTCCGGTACTGAGTCGCTTGGGAACATATGGAGGGGTGAAGAGCTTTGACGTATATCAATTTTAGAAAAGTTCGGACTCCTAAAGAAAATACAGCTAGAAAGGATCATCTGGAAGGAATACTATTTAAAATTTGAAAGTAATCTACTGGAAGAATCCAGATGGAGTTTGACTGATGGAGAAGTCTAAAAGAAGTTTGATTGATGGAGAAGTTCGGTTGAAGGAGTTCGACTGATGGAGAAGTTCGATTGAAGAAGAAGTTCAAAAGGAGTTCGGCTCCTGAAGGAATTTGATTGAAGAAGAAGTCTGGAAGGAGTTGGGCTCTCGAAAGAATCTGATTGAAAGAGAAGTCTAGAGGGAGTTGGGCTCCTGGAAGAATCTGACTGAAGAAGAGATCCGAAAGGAGTTCAGCTCTTAAAGAAATCTACCTGAAAGAAAGATCCAAAAGAAGTTCAGCTCCTGAAGGAATCCATCTGAAGGAGAAGTCTGGAGGGAGTTCGGCTCTTAGAGGAATTCGATTGAAGGAGAAGTCCGAAAGAAGTTGGACTCCTGGAGGAATTCGATTGAAGGAGAGGTTTGGAAGGAGTTTGGCTCTTGAAAGAATCCATATGAAAAAAAAGTCCAGAGGAAGTTTGGCTCCTCGAGGAATCTGACTGAAGTAGAAATCCGAAGAGAGTTCGGCTCTCAAAGAAATCCGACTAAAGGAAAGATTTGGAAGGAGTGTGACTTCTGAAGGAATCCATCTGAAGGAGAAGTCTAGAGTCCGAAGGAAGTTTGGCTCCTGATGGAATCCGATTGAAGTAGAAGTTCGGAGGAAGTTTAGCTCCTAGAGAAATTCGACTGAGGGAGAAGTCTGGAGGGAGTTAGACTCCTGGAGGAATCCGACTGAAGTGGAGGTCCGGAAAGAGTTTGACTTCTGGAGGAATCCATCTGAAGGAGAGGTCTGGAGGGGGTTCGGCTCTTGGAGGAATCTGACTGAAGGAGAGGTCTGAAAGGAGTTGGGCTCCTGGAGGAATTCGACTAAAGAAGAGGTTCGGAAGGAGTTCAACTTCTGAAAAAATTCATCTGAAGGAGAAGTCCGGAGGGAGTTCGGCTCCTGAAGGAATTCGATTGAAGTAGAGATCCAAAAGAAGTTCAACTCCTGGAGGAATACATCTGAAGGAGAAGTTCGAAAGGAGTTGGACTTCTGAAAGAATCTGACTGAAGGAGAAGTTCGGAGGGAGTTGGGCTCCTAGAAGAATCTGACTGAAGGAGAGATCTGGAAGAAGTTCGGCTCCTGAAGAAATCCATCTGAAGGAGAAGTCCAAAGGAAGTTCAGCTTTTGAAAAAATTCGATTGAAGTAGAGGTCCAGAAGGAGTTCGACTCCTAGAGGAATCCATCTGAAATAGAAGTCCGGAAGGAGTTGGGCTCTTGGAGGAATCCGATTGAAGAAGAAGTCCGGAGGAAGTTGGGCTCCTGAAGGAATCCATCTGAAAGAGAGGTTCGAAAGGAGTTCGATTGTAGAAGAAATTTGATTGAAGAAAAAATCCAAAAGGAGTTCGACCATTGGAGGAGTTCAGCCACTGAAGGAGTTCGGCTAGAGCTCGACCGCTGAAGGAGTTCAGTTGGGGCTCGACCGTTGGAGGAGTTCGGCTGGGGTTCGACCGCTGAAGGAGTTCGGCTGTGGTTTCGATGCTGAAGAGTTTCGATCGACTGAAGGAGTTTGGCTAAGGTTCGATCGTTGGAGGAAGTTCGACTGGGGTCCGACCACTGGAAGGAGAATTTCTCGATCGAAGCACTCTTCCATGTGATTACCAAGTTGTATTAGGCTAAAGCATCAGGATTAGACTTTGAGCAGAGCGAGTTTATCCCCAACAATAGTCCCCCCACTCTGAGTTTGAAATTCGAAGGAAGAAAGTACAAAAATGGATGACTATCGAAGTCCTTTTTTCAGGCTCTGCATCATTCAGGTTGAAGCTCGGAGAGATCTTATCTCCTATCCTGGGTTCCCATGCTTGTTGCTTGTTGCGGACGTCGAGCTCGTTGTGGACATCAGAACTAGGACTTCTTCTGCAAATCAGGATAAGATTCTGCCTTTTGCATTTGACGTAGTCAGGTTGTTATGAGAAAACACATGTAAGGATTCTCCACCGAGCTTCTTCCTTCTCCATGTCTTTGGTCTATGAGGTTCCGACTTTTGCTCATGTTGGGATGAGGCTTTCCTTCCTATTCTTATCATGGCTAATGGGGGTACGTTAGGGGCATCGGTAGGGTCTCTCCCCTCCATCCTCGTCTTAAAATCGAACGAGGCCTTCGGCTTTGCTCATGTTAGGATGAGGTTCTCCTCCTATTCCTAATGAGCTGTATGGGGAGCATGAATTTGGGCCATTGATAGGGCCTCTCCCCTCATCTCATCTAAAATGAACGAGGCCTTCGACTTTGCTCTCGTTAGGATGAGGTTCTCCTCCTATTTCTAATAGACTATAGGGATACATAAGGGCCATTGTCAGGGCCTCTCCCCTCATCTCATCTAAAATGAACGAGGCCTTCGACTTTGCTCACGTTAGGATGAGGTTCTCCTCCTATTTCTAATGGATTGTAGGGATGCATAAGGGCCATTGTCAGGGCCTCTCCCCTCATCTCGTCTAAAATGAACGAGACCTTCGACTTTGCTCACGTTAGGACGAGATTCTCCTCCTGTTCCTAATAGGCTGTAGGGGCGCATAAGGATCGTTGTTAGGACCTCTTCCCTCGTCTCGTCTAAAATAAATGAGACTTTCGATTTTGCTCATATTAGAACGAGGTTCTCCTCCTATTCCTAATGAGCTGTAGCGGCATATAAGGATCGTTGTCAGGGCCTCTCCCCTCATCTCATCTAAAATGAACAAGGGCTTCAACTTTGCTCATGTTAGGATGAGGTTCTCCTCCTGTTTCTAACATGGTCACTATTGATTGCTTCTTTTCTATCATCACATAATTTTTACATCAAGAAATCATAATATTGAAATGAAAAAAATTTATTGAAGGAAAATTACTAGTAGTACATTCTTAGATTTTCTGAATTCTAAGATCATGGGAGCATTGTTTCTCTGAGCTTCTTCAGACGATAAGTTTCAGACTGAACAACCTCCTCTACTTCATACGGGCTTTTCTAATTTGGAGCAAGCTTTTTTTGGCTCTGAGGCTGAGAGATGGTGGCTCGTCGAAACACTAAGTCCCTCACTCTGAACGTTTTACCTCTGACTCTGGAGTTATAGTATCGGGCCATCCTTCGTCTATAGACCGACATCCAAACCCGGGCTTTCTCTCTTTTTTCTTCCAGAAGGTTGAGGTTGACTTTAAGGTCCAGTGAGCTACGCTGCTCATCGAAGGCCACGATCCGTGCTAATGGAAGCTTGAGCTCGATTGGGATGATTGCCTCCATTTCAAAGGCCAAGACGAATGATGTTTCTCCGATTGATAGTCTTTGAGTAGTTCGATACATCCAAAGGATGTGGTAGAGTTCGTCCGCCCAGGCTCCCTTTGTCCTGTCGAGTTTTGTCTTGATGCCTTACAGTAGGATCTGGTTGGTCACTTTAGCTTTTTCATTTGCCTGTAGGTGAGCTACCGACGTGAAGTGATGGAAGATATTTAGATCTTCGTAGAACTCAATGAACCTCGTCCCAGTGAACTGTCATCCATTTTCTTTTATGAGAATTTGGGGCAGACTGAATCGGTAGATAATTGACTTTCAGATGAAGTTCTGTACCTTGACCTTGATAATTTTTGTTAGTCATTCGGCTTCGATCCATTTGGTGAAGTAGTCGATCGCGATCAGAAGAAACTTTCGTTGTTCGGATTCCATTGGAAAAAGGCCAAGTATATCCATTCCCCACTGTGCAAATGGCCAAGATGCACTTAGTAGAGTAAACTCGGAGGTCGGCTGTCTTTGTATGTTTGAATTTTTCTAACAGCGATTACATTTCTTGACATACTTCATAGAATTATGGTACAAGATTGGATAGAATCGCGATGTTGTCGTTAAAACACCGTATTTATCAGTTTAATCCAACTTCTTAAAATAATTGAAAATGCATAGATAGCAGTGAGTCGGGTCGAATCTATAGGAAAGGTAGTATTTTAGATTTGAAATCTTTGATTTTTGAACAGAAAAAAAAAATGATTTGAGTTTTGGAATCAAAAGTGAAGTCGGAAGATTAAAAATAAAAATTAAAAGATGAAGAAATTTAAACTTGGTACTAAGATCTACTAATTAGATCTTAGCATCTACTTGCAATAAAATAAAAAATAATAATTAAAGTATAAAAATTAAATTATAATAAAAAGTAAGAAATTAAAATATAAAAATAAAATTTTTATTAATTAAAATTTTAGAATTTAAATACATGAAATTTAAAAAGAATAAAATAGCCTGATCTCTGATCTTGGATCGACATTGGTAGAAAGATGGTGTAGAAGTTCGGCTCTTCTTCTCGACATCCGTTGCTTCGAAGCAGCCTTTAACCCATAGCCTGACTTCGCCCTGTATCAAAGCTTCATCTTGATCGAAGATGTTAATTTCTGGAGGCCTGAGGTCCTTTTTATAGAGCTAGGAGGGCTGGATATTTCTTTCTCAAAGCAATGTGGGACTAATAGCCCTTGTAATCATCAAAATATAAAGAAATCTAAATAAAATTTGAATCAAAATAGCTCTGATACGACTCTGGTAAGTCTGATGAAATCTAGCCATTCAATAGGAATCCAACTGTCCAAAAATCATCAAAATCGGATGAATATCGGTCCAGATCAGGTTGGATTAAATTCTGGCCATTTGATTGCATGTTGATGGAAAAAATCTGGCCACAAATTATGCATCGGGAGTTCTGATCACCGTCGGGAGTGTTTTGGACCATTGGATCTTCATCACTTGGTTTTTTGGCCATCAGATCGTGCCAGATCGCTGATAGAATTTGAATCAAACCTAAAAATAACCACCATCGTCCGATCTTGACTGCAATCAATCGCAGCCGTTCGATCGCATAATTACTGTTCCCATGGACCACGTGGACCGACCGCACCGCACACCACAACCAATCAGTGCCTCTATTGCCAAGCGAAAAGATCGAATTGCCCTATGAGCCGCGATAAATTTTTATGGACCCTTTAAGAGTCCGGGTCCGCCACGTGTCGTGCTGTGATTCGTCGATTTCTGCTGAGCTAACGGTCCACACCTAGATCGTGGACTTGGTTGATGGCTTCATCGGCTGAGTTGACTTTAATGGCTTGGCTTGGCTTGCGGAGCTGACTGTGCCATTTTTTTTTATTTAAATTTTATTTATTTTATTTCTTTAAAAATTCATATCTTTTCCGTTTTAGCTTTGTTTTACTCAAAATTTATTTTATTATGATCAAAAAAATAAGCTCTTTCCATTGATAATAAAATTTTATTTTTTTAATTTTTACCATTTTTAATTAATTTTTTAATTAATAAAAATATGAATTTCTTAAAAATTATATATAAATTAATTAATAATTCTTTAAAATTAATATAAATTAATTGATAAATTAATATTTTTATTGGTGAATTTATGATGCTTACCAAAGGTCGACCAATAGTATCCTTGCCGAAGTAGTTTTTATAATAGAAACCTAGCTCCTACATGACTTCAATAAATTTTCTCATGCACTTTCCATAATGCAAAGTCGACCTCTGAAGATCGAAAATATCTCAACAGCGACAGCGAATACAATCTTTTATACAACTTGTCTTCATACAAAACGTACCGGAATGCTTGATTCCTGAATTTTTTAGCTTTTTTCGGATCACGAGAAAGAACTTCCTCTTTGAGATAGGCAACTAATGGGTCGATCCAACTTGGCTCGAGCTCCGTCTGCATAATGAATTATGATTTCTTTGAGCTTGGGTATTTTAGAGTTTCAAAAAATACTTCTTTGGACAGTTTGGCTAGGGCTGAAGTGACCAATTTAGAGAGGAGGTCGATTCTTATATTTTTTACCCTCAAAACTTATCGAATGCCAAAACTGCCAAAGGTCGGAATCAAATCCTTCACTTTCTCGAGGTATTTCATCATATTTTCCTTCCGTGCTTTATACCTACCACTAACTTGGCCAACTACCAAATGAGAATCACTGTACACTTGAAATCAATCTACTTTTAACTCTCTTGCTATTTTTAATCCGATAATCGATGCTTCATATTCAGCTCCATTATTAGTTGCAGAAAATTTGAAGCATAGCGCGTACTCAACGACGACTCTCTCAGGGTTGACTAAGACTAATCCCACATCTACTCTAGTGGAGTTGGATGAATCATCCACGTATAGGGCCCAAAAGCCTTCGAAAAGGTCGGCACTTTCTTCGGAGAGGCTCGGTTGCAACTATGGGATGCCGATCTTACTCTGTTCAAACTCGGCTTCATCTAAAATGGTACATTCAACTATGAAGTCGGCCAGTACCTGAGCCTTGATCATCGATCGAGGTCGGTAGTTGATGTCGAACTCTGTTAATTCAACGGTCCATTTTACAACTCTTTCGGAAGCATCGGTTTAATGAAGGATTGCTTTGATCAATTGATCAGTGAGGAGCGTTATAGCATATCCCTAGAAGTAAGATCGAAGTCTTTTTGCTATAATCAAAAGAGTATAAGTCAATTTTTTCAACTTTGTATATCCGATTTTGGCATCCCTTAGGATCCGACTTATGTAGTAGACTGGTCGCTGCACTTTCGCCTCTTCTTTGATCAGGACTGTCGCTAATATCACAGGAGAGACCGCGAGGTAGAGAAATAGCTCCTCTCCATATTCGAATTTGGCTAGTAGGGAGCGAACCGAGGTAGTTCTTGAGCTCGTCGAACGCCTTTTGTCATTCCCTAGTCCAGTGAAAATCTTTCGATTTCCTAAAGATTTGAAAGAAGGGCATGCAGCGTTCGACCGACCTCGAGACAAAATGACTCAAAGATGCCACCTTGCCAGTCAGACGCTGAACTTTCTTGATGGACTTCGAAGTGGTCATCTTCTAGATAGCTCGAATTTTCTCTGAATTGACCTCGATCCCTCATCTCGAGACCATAAATTCTAAAAATTTTTCTGAGGCTATCCTAAAGGTACACTTGGTTGGATTCAGCTTCATCTTGTATTTCCTAAGCACATCGAAAGCCTCTTTAAGGTCGGCAACATGATTGACAATCTTTCAACTTTTGAGCAGCATGTTGTCGACGTAAACCTCAATATTACGATCGATCTGCTTCTTGAAGATTTTATTGATCAAGCGCTGATAAGTCGCGCATGCATTTTTAAGCCCGAAGGGCATGATCCTGTAACAGTAAAGACTACGATTAGTAATAAAAATAGTCTTCTCCTAGTCCTCCGGTGCCATTCGAATTTAGTTATAGTCAGAGAAGGCGTCCATAAAGATGAAGAGCTCGTAGCCTAAAGTCGCATCCACCAGTTGATCGATTCTGGATAAAGGGTAGCTGTCTTTTGGGCATGCCTTGTTAAGCTTCTTAAAGTCGATGCACATCCTCCACTTGCCATTGGCCTTCTTGATCAGGACCATGTTAGAGATCCAAGTCGGATAGCTGACTTCTCAGATAAATTCAGCATTGAGAAGCTTGTCGACTTCTTTTGCTATTACCTTCTACCTTTCTGATGCCTGGCCTCGAACTCTTTCTTTCATTGGTTGATGCTTGGGGTCAATGGCCAGTCGATGTTCCATAACCTCGACGTCAATCCCAAGCATATCCGTAGGAACCCAGGCGAAGACCAGTCGATGTTCCATAACCTCGACGTCAATCCCAAGCATATCCATAGGAACCCAGGCGAAGACATCATCATTCCTCCATAAGAAGGCGATGAGCTATTTTCAAACTTCATCTTCCAGATTGGAGTCAATTTATACCATATGCTCTGCATTTCCGTCATTCAGGAGGATGGCCACAAGATCTTCTATGGGCTTATCCCATTCTTCGGCAAGGTCATCATGGATATCTAATCTATCAATGGGACAAGGGTCGAACCGTTCTTTCTTTTGTAGGGCAATTGAGTAGCAGTGCCTTGCCAGAGCTTGATCTCCTCTGACCTTTTCCATCCCGTAACTTGTCGGAAACTTCATCTTCAAATACTAAGTTGACACCACCGTCCGAAGTGCATTTAGATTGGATCGACCGAGAATTACATTGTAAATGGAGGGAGTCTTTACTAGCAGAAAATCCACCTACACTCTGGATTATTTTGGATATTGTCCTACGGCCACAGCTAGAGTCATTACACCTTCAACTGGTACTGCAGCACCAATGAAGCCTACTAGTGGAGAGTTTATTGATCCTAGCTGACTATGGGATATCGACATTTTGAAGAAAGCATCATAAAATAAGACATCAGCCAAACTTTCATTATCAACTAGGATGCGACGTACATCATAGTTCGCTATATTTAAAGAGATTACAACCGCATCATTGTATGAAAACTGTACTCTCTATGCATCTGCTTTAGTAAAGATTATGGGTTCTTCAGTCCTCCGTCTCTTCATCGATCCCTCAGATCCGCTGGCCTCTTCTCGTCGAAGTCTCCTAGAGATAGTGTTGATAATGCTGAGAGGCAACTGATCTTCTGGTTCTTCCTCCCTCTTTAGTGGTTCTAGCTGCGGTAGTGCCCTCGATCGATCTTTTCTTGCATCAGACTGGCATTTGAGGAATCAATCTAGCCGGCCTCTTTTGATTAGCTCATCGATCTCATCTTGGAGCTGAATGCATTCTTCAGTATCATGGTCATGGTCATGATGGTAGAGATAGTATTTGCTGGGATTGCGCTTGCCAGGATGGGTGCGCATCCTTTCAGGCCTCGACAATTGCTCCTTAATCTCCATCAATACTTGCATTTTGGGGATATTGAGGGGGCTGTAATTATGAACCTTCTGGGGGAAGAACTTTTTTGTGCCCTTCCATCGGGGCTTCTTTGACAACGAGCTCGAGAAGGAGTTCGGGCTCGCTTGCGCTCGGAGGGAGTCCATCAGCACGATCGATCTTTATTCGGCCCTCCATCAATCGTAAGTTTACTAGACTCGTTCGCCTATCGTTCTCCTGTGGCTCCCTCATCTCTCAATTTGAAGGCTTCTTCCGCTCGGGCATATCCTTCAGCCCGAGCTAGCAGATCGACAAAATTTCTGAGGTACTTCTTCTCTAGGGAGAATAGCAAGTCATTCTTCTGAAGGCCATCCTTAAGTGCGGCCATTGCAATAGACTGATCTAAGTTTCGGACCCCCAATGTAGCAGCGTTAAATCGAATGACATAAGCCTGGATAGATTCTTCCTCCTTCTGCTTGATATTTATCAAAAAATCCAAACCTCGACGCGGACGTCGACTACTGACGAAATGAGCTACAAACCGATGGCTCATCTGATCGAAGGAAAAGATGATACCCGACTTGAGTGCTGAGTACCGGCTCCTGACGGTTTCCTTAAGGGTAGACAAAAATGCCTAGTATAAAATAACATCTGACGCACCGTGGAGCAGCATCATTATCTAGAAGGCTCCAGATGGTCGATCGGATTGGTGGTCCCATCGTAACTCTCAAACTATGGAAGCTTGAAGTTTGGCGAGATTGATTCCTACATAATTCTTTGAGAAAAAAGAAGGGTCAGTGCAAATATCATTACCATACAAGGAGGAAGTATGGCGGAGTTCTTCAATTCGTCAGCTCATTTTCAGGAGCCTTTGATCCAAGAGATCTTCACGATCGTTGATCTTCAGAATTTTTTGGTGAAATGGGCGCAAGGCTCCCCCTGGGTCGAGTCATGGTCCGAGCAAGGGTTCTCCACCCTCTGCTTTCCTCTTTTGGAGGTCACCGTTGGCTAGCCTAAGTTAGCCATCCTCAGATCGAATCACAAGGCTTCGAAGAAGCTTGCTTCGATCGAATCAATACCAGGGCCCTTCGATGTATGGCCCGCACCGCCTTCATGAGATCACAAACCTGCTGAACCAGCAGGTTGAACTACTCCACATCCACCATGACTGCAGCTAGAGCTTGTGTTGCCGGAGCTGAAGTGGGAGCGGATAGGTCTGGATGGAATCTGACTGTAGAGACCGTTGATCATCAGATTGAAGCTTTCTTGAGAGATATTTTTTTCTGGAAGAACTCTAGAGAGGAAGAAAAGAGATCGCTGCTGAGCACTCCTTTAAGAACAAGGAAACCTCGAGAACAAAGGCCCTCCTTCTAGCGTCAATCCTGTTGGTGCAGAATCTGGTTGATATTGGATCGAGCTGGAGTTGAGGAAGAAGTGGTTGCTGTCGGTGATCTACAAAATAAAGTTCCATTCGGAGTCGGTGGTGGTGGCTCTGGCAGGACCCTCCGACGATCAAGTCAGCTCTTCTAGCCAATAGAAATGGAATGCTCAGGAAAGAAGTCAGCAGAGTTTTGGGAAGGACAAGAGAGCTTAGAGAAAACGTATCTGGAGGGTTTCTTTTATAGATGGAGCCTAGAGCAGACTGATAGTGACAGTCGTAGCCATCCGGTAGCTGGCCACTCGAAACTGCATAAGATTTGTTATAGAGAGGGGCGCCGCCTGTAGCAAACTGATAGTGACAGACGTAGCCATCCGATAGCTGGCCGCTCAGGGCCGTGTGAGAGGGACGCTGCCTACAGTAGACTGATAGTAACAGCCATAGCCATCTGATACTGAGCCGCTTGGAGCTATATGGAGAGGTGAAGAGCTTTGATGTATGTCAATTCCAGAGAAGTTTGAACTCCTAAAGAAAATACGACCAGAGGGGATCATCTGGGAGGAATGCTACTTGAAATCTGGAAGTAATATGTTGGAGGAATCCGGATGGAGTTCGATTAATGGAGAAGTCCAGAAGGAGTCCGATTGGTGAAGAAGTTCGGTTGAAGAAGAAGTTCGGAAGAAGTTTGGCTCCTGGAGGAATCCGATTGAAGTGAAGAAGTTCGGTTGAAGAAGAAGTTCGGAAGAAGTTTGGCTCCTGGAGGAATCCGATTGAAGGAGAAGTCCGGAGGGAGTTGAGCTCCTGGAGGAATTCGACTGAAGGAGAGGTTCGAAGGAGTTCGGCTCCTAGAGGAATCCAACCAAAGGAGAGGTCCGGAAGGAGTTCGACTCCTGTAAGAATCCATCTGAAGGAGAAGTTCGGAGGGGATTCATCTCCTGGAGGAATCTGACTGAAGGAGAGGTTCGGAAGGAATTCGACTCCTGAAGAAATCCATCTGAAGAACAAGTCCGGAGGGAGTTCGTCTCCTAGAGGAATCCGACTGAAGTAGAAGTCCGAGGGGAGTTCGGCTGCTGAAGAAACCCAACTGAGGGAAAGATCCGGAAGGAGTTCAACTCTTGGAGGAATCTATTTGAAGGAGAAGTCCAAAGGGAGTTTGGCTTCTGGAGGAATCCGACTGAAGTAGAAGTCCGGGGGGAGTTCGTCTCCTGAAGGAATCCGACTGAGGGAGAAGTCCAGAGGAAGTTGGGCTCCTGAAGAAATCCGACTGAAGTGGAGGTTCGGAAGGAGTTCGGCTCCTAAAGAAATCCATCTGAAAGAAAGATCTAGAGGGGGTTCGACTCCTGCAGAAATTCGACTGAAGAAGAGGTCCGGAAGGAGTTGTGCTCCTAGAGGAATCTATCTGAAGAAGAAATTCAGAGTGAGTTCAGCTCCTGGAGGAATTCGATTGAAGTAGAGGTACAGAAGAAGTTCGGCTCTTGGAGAAATCCATTTGAAGGAGAAGTCCGGAGGAGTTGCGCTCCTGGAGGAATTCGAGTGAAGGAGAGGTCTGGAAGGAGTTAGGCTCCCGGAGGAATCCGACTGAAGGAGAGATGCAGAAGGAGTTCGGCTCCTGGAGAAATCCATCTAAAGAAGTCCGAAGGAAGTTCGACTCCTAGAGGAATCCGATTGAAGTAGAGGTCCAGAAGGAGTTCGGCTTCTGAAGGAATCCATCTGAAGGAGAAGTCCGAAAGGAGTTGGGCTCCTGGAGGAATCCGACTGAAGGAGAAGTCTGGAGGGAGTTGTGCTCTTGTAGGAATCCGACTGAAGGAGAGATTCGAAAGGAGTTCGGCTCCTAGAGGAATCTATCTGAAGGAAAAGTTCGAAGGGAGTTCGGCTCCTAGAGAAATTTGACTGAAAAAAAAATCTGAAAGGAGTTCGGCCGCTAGAGAAGTTCAGCTGCTGAAAGAGTTCGGCTAGGGCTCGGCCGCTAGAGGAGTTCGGCTACTGAACGAGTTCGGCTAAGGTTCGACCCTGAGGAGTTTGGCTCGCTGAAGGAGTTCGGCTAAGATTCGGCTACTGAAGGAGTTCGGCTCGGCTACTGGGGTCCGATCGCTGGAGAAGAATTTTTGATCAAAGCTGTTCCGTGATTATTAGTTGCCTTAAGTTAAGCATCATGCTGGACTTTGGTGGGAGCGGGATTTATCCCCAACAGGTGGCAACACCATAATACTCCTCTATAGAGTATTGTTATATATATATATATAAAAGATAGAAAAAATAATATATTATTATTTTTAAAATTAAAAAATAATATGTTATCTTTTAAAAAATAATAAATTAGTATTTTTAAAAATATTATTATTATTTTTATAATATTTTATTAAAAAAATGATATGTTATCATTTTTAGAATAATAATAAATTAGTATTTTTAAAAATATTATTATTATTTTTATAATATTTTATTTTTAAAATAATAATTTTTTAAAAATATTTTTCATCTCTAATCTTTTTCTTATTTTTATTTTTAAAATATTATTTTTTATTTTTAAAATATTATTTTATTATTATTTAAAAATAATATTTTAAATTATTATAGATAATAAAATAATAATTTATGTGGTATAACTAAAATTATAGATATTAAGATGATAATATCATAATATTTTTTTATAAAATATTATTTTATATATAGATAATAGATAATTGATAGATGCTACGGACTCCTACTACACGTGTATTTGTAATTTTATTACGCAACTCACGAAATTTATTCACAATAGGAAAGACAATTGGCGATAGCGACGCCAGACGATGGGTGGGATGCGTTGGCGTGCGCATGATGGGCGCTGTTAGATTTTCGATCTCCGAGCGGAGGAGGGACACCTCCCGTGCTCGTCGCTCCATACATCGACCGCTTCGTTCGAAGTGGGGAGAGGGTAGTCTGCTTTCGCGTTGTTGTTCCGCCGAAATTAGCCGCCTGCGGGTTGTCTCCTCCTCTCTCTTCTCCGCCGCTGCTTAGATCTTCCGAGGTTTATTTTCCTCTTGCATCTGCCGGAGGCGTTCCAATCGCCACCGATGGAGGGGAACAACTGGAGGCCAGCCCGAGCAGAGCCCGCCGCCGCCAACGACGCCGAGGTCGGCGACTGGCGGCTCCAGCTGCACCGCAATATGCGGCAGCGGGTCGTCGACAAGATGTGAGTAGATCTCGAACCCTTTTCTCGCCTCTTGCTTTTTAGGATTTTAAGATGAATCAGGATGGTGAGCCTTACGTAACAGTATGGTTGCTCGATTGTGACCTCGGTATCACGGGCTCCACATATTGAGAATAATGTATCGGCAAGAATGCCTGTGAGCAATGGGTCATTAGTTCTACCAATTCTCTTTGAATCTTGATATCGTGGTGTTTTCTTGCTGCATTTTTTTGGGCATGGTATGATCAGCGCCAGAAATTTTGAATCTATTGAATGGTTTCCTTTCTTTATTTTATTTTATTTTATTTTATTTAACTTTTTGGTATGTGATAGGATCCCAAGATCCTATCATTGAAATTTGGTGAAATCAAAGAAAGAAAGGAAAAGAGAAAGAACTTGTGAACGTTGACCACTTCGAGCCGGTCATTCCTCCAAGCTTAAAGGAAGAAATATTTCATTACTTGAATGAGTTACCCATAGGTTGTGTTTGGTAGCTCGCAATCTATTATCGGTAATTTAAAGTGGGCCTATTAGATTACTATATTTGATATATCTTTTAGGTAATAATTTAGATTGCCTTGGCAATCTACATTGCCTCATAGAAGGTAATCTATATTGCCTTTGGAGGGGTGGCTATTCAGATTGCCACTTCTTTAGCAATCTTGTAATAAAAATTTTAGATAAAATTATTTCTAAAAAAATTATAAAAAATTCATCGCCCAACCCTCCCCTTCCCCTAGTGCCACCCGCAACTCCTCCACACGTAAGCCCCACTCGTGGCTCCTCTCTATATATAAATATATTATATATATATATTTTTTATTATATATAATATATATATATATATAATTTTTTATTTCTCATCAGGAAAAAGAAGAGCAACATTATTAGGGGTATTTTAGAAATTTGATTTCACATTACCGATAATTTGCTTGTCATACTAAATATGTTAATTAAGATTTTCAGTTATTTTACTGCAGCATTACCTGTATGAACCAAACATAATAATCAACATTACTGATAATTTGATGGTGGCAATCTATCTTAAAGGTAATCTACATTATCTTTCAAGATTGCCTGGCGATGCACCAAACGCAACCATAGGGTTTACAACTTATTAACCAAATAGCAAGCTAAATAAGAAAAAATATTTTACATAGGAAATATATTAATTAGTTTGGTTGGTGCGGGTTGGACTTCTTAATCAGCTGTGTATCATTCCCCCACCCTTAATCGCAACCTTGTCTTCAAGGTTGTGAAGCCACAAACTCTGAAAACTTCTCTTTGATTGCATGATACGGCTCCCATGTAGCATCTTCACTGGCAAATTAGCCCATTGAATCAAAATTTCAGCTAGCACCCGGTTATATCGCTTCACCATTCTTCGATCCAATATTGCTTAAGGCTCAAATTTAATTTATCCATTAAAGGAGATCTCGGGCAAATGTCATTGAGGGATGATGTTATCACTGAGTTTCTTTTTAAGACAAGAAACATGAAAGACATGGTGGATCTTTGAATGCTCTAGTAGGTCAGGCGGTAAGCAATAAGACCAATACGCTCCAACACCTTGTATAGGCCATAGAAGTGGGGGGTACAACTTCATAGAGGCATGAAAATTTATAGAGACTTGCCTGTAAAACTACAGATAAAGAAAAACCAAATCTCCAACTTCAAATTTTCGTTTGCTTCGATGCTTATCGGCTTGATGTTTCATTTGAGCTTGAGCCCTCCTAAGATTATTCTTAAAAAGATGTAAAATCCTATCCCGATCATGTGGGTCCCAATCTACCTTGTGCATCTTTGAAGAGCCATGTGAATAGCTAGTAATGATAGGTGGCGGGCGCCCATAAACGGCCTCGCAAGGACAAAGGTAGATTGCTGAATAGTACGTAGTATTATACCATCATTCATCCCATGGAAGCCAATGAATCCACTCCTTCGGTCGATGATTGGTGAAGCATCTTAAGTAATTTTTCAGGCATCGATTCACCACTTTGGTTTGACCATCTAATCGTGGATGGTAAGTAGTAGTCATATTGAGTTGGGTGCCCTACAAATGAAACAACTCTTGCCAAAACTTACTAGTAAAAATTGGATCACGATCACTAGCAATGGATCTCGGCATGCCATGGAGTTTTAAGATATTTTCAACAAAGACTTGAGCAATGATAGAGACAGTGTAAGGATGAGATATTGGACAAAAGTGAGCATGCTTGGTCAAGCACCAACCACTACCATGATTGAAGTTCTCCCTTATGACAGTGGCAATCTATCGATGAAGTCCATAGATATATCTGACTAAACTTCTTCATGAATAACCAAGGGTTGGAGGAGGCCTGGAGTCGCCACGGTTTCTCCTTTATTTCTTTGACAAACTTCACACTCAGCAACAAATTGTTTGATCTCCTTTTTCATCCCCTTCCAATAGAACATCCAAGATACACGCTTATACGTGCGAAGGAAGCCTGAATGGCCAGTTGCCGGTGATCCATAGAGTTCTTGCAAAATGATCATCTTTTGAGCAGAATTAGATGCTAAAACAAGCCATCCTTTGTAACATAAGTCCACCGAATCCCATGAATAATGAGGAACTGAGTCCGGAGCATGCAACAATTGCTGTATGATGCCTTGAGAAATCGTGTCTTTTGCCAACTCCTTTCAAATCTCTTCAAGATTGTAACATAAAGGCATTGACATCGTAGCCAGCTCTTTCTGCTCAGGGATGCAAGATAGTGCATCAACCACCATATTTTCTCACCCCTTTTTATATACTATATCATAATCATAACCAAGCAACTTTATAGCCCACTTTTGCTGCTCCATGGAAGAGATCCATCACTCCATGCATTGATTGTTGATGATGGTTATATTGCCACACCCTTTTTGTTTCAAAATTATCTTTTCCTCATTCAACACAAACCACATAATGAGCTTCGAGAAATTCCAGGTAATGTCTCCAAGAGTCCACAACCACTGAGCCCCTGGGACAACATACAACCATCCAAGGATAATAGAAACAAATCGGTGGTCACGATCTGACTTTATATGGAGATCTCTATATTAGAACACTTTCCTGTGCTAGGTAGGGACCTACCATCCGCTATCTTTAGATCAAACTTTTCTGATTGCTCGGCTAATGCATGAACAGAGATAGCAATAGTTTGATTAATACCTTCTTCGATATCACCATCATGTTCCGATTCCTCTTCTTAATCACCTGCTTTCTCAAGATCTTTAACTGGTTCAATCATTAGGAGCCATTTTTGCTTGCAGCGATGCCCTTTCTGCCATTTCTCATCACAATGCCGGCACAAGCCTTTAGCTGAATGCTTCTTGAGTTCATCTTGAGTAAGTCTTCCGATATTAACATCATGCTGAGTAGTTGGTGGGTGCTCGCATGATGTCTTCGAGAATTGAGCACTTAATGGCTTTTATGAGCAACGGCCTTCTTTGTTAATCTTTTCCTCCTATAGTCTTGCAAAAGAGATTGTTGCCATCATGGTGCGAGGCTTGTTGGCTTTAACCTCACGTTAATATCTGGTCGGAGTCCTTCTACAAAGGTACAACCATTTGACGCTCTATCCAATCCCAGGCTCTGTTGGATAAATGCTCAAAGTGGCTTTGATACTCTAAGACTGTGGTTGTCTGTCGAATTTTTGCAAGCTCTCCATCAACATTTTCATGTTCGAAGGGACCAAATCTCATCAAGAGGCCTTCAATAAATTTCTCTCATGTAGGAACCCCATGGCAAGATTCGAACCAGTCATACCATTAGATAGCATCACCATCAAGATTGATAGATGCGATTTTTATCTTTGATACATCAGCGGTGTGATGGAATTGAAAAAATTTCTCCATCCGAAAAATCCATCCCTTGGGATCACCACCCTCCATCGAGGGAACTCAACCTTCATACGAGGAGGGCCATCATCGCGATCGATAGCCAATTTGTCTCCTCGTGTAACATGTCCCTACCGATGTCGATCAAGAGACTCCTCTATAACATGATTAGATTGGTCTCTGGAATTTATGATCGACCCTGAGCTTGAATCTTGTCAATTCTTTCGAACCACTTTTCTAAAAACTTGAGCAATGGTTGCTAGGAGAGAATCTTTGAGTTGCTCAAGCTTTTTGTCAAACTTTGCCTCTAATCTCGCTTCAAGTTCAGCTTTCCACCTTCGATCTCTACCATGTTCCTCATTGATCTGTTGAGAAGAACCTCCGGAAGCCATGGCATGAGATCCCAAATCTGAAATGCCCAACCTTTTTTCTGTCCGTGGGTGAGGACCATGCACAGAACAAGATCATCACTGCTCTGATACCAAGTTGATAGGATCCCAAGATCCTATCATTGAAATTTGGTGAAATCAAAGAAAGAAAGGGAAAGAGAAACAATTTGTAAATGTTGACCACTTCGAGGGGGCCGTTCCTTCAAGTCTAAAGGCAGAAATATTTTATTACTTGAATGAGTTACCCATAGGGCTTACAACTTATTAGCCAAATAGCAAGCCAAATAAGGAAAATAGCCTACATAGGAAATAGATTAATCAACTTGGTTGGTGTGGGCTGGACTTCTGAATCAGCTGCTTATCAGTATAGGTTTTTGTTTTCCATATGTTTGATTAATTTTGGAAATAAAGGAACCCAAACCCCGATGATATTTTCTTAACTCAATGGATGGAGATGGTCGAATTTTGGATGGTGGATTAGGCAACGAGCTGCCTCTTTCTTTTGCTTGGGAGGGAATCGATGAGGGCTTAGGTTTAACGCTGGCACTACGTACCATACAAAAGAAGGGGAATAAGATTTGTAAGAAAAGGAAGGGGAGGAACACTAGTCCGAGCTTGTCAAGAAATATATCCAAAAATTACATTTCTTTATGTTTTTAAGTCAATAGGTTTGAAGGAATTCATGATTCCAATCTGAAATAGATGGGTTTGAGCTTGTTCTAAGTGAAGCCTTCCTTATATATGAATAAGTCCTCATCTACAATATCTATGCAGGCATAAAGTTTTTGTATTTGTAATCTCTTCATGATATTCTACTCCATTATCAATGGCATTTATTGTACTTTTTTGCAGAATGGATGTTTTAAAGAGACACTTGCCTATTTCGGTACCGGAAGGCTTCGATCAACTTCAAAAAATTGCTGTACATTTGGAAGAGAAGATATATAGTAGAGCTACAAGCATGGTACATTCATTTACCATTTTACCTGAATCTCAAACTTCTCTTATGATTATTTTATGATGTAAGATGGATTATTCATGTTATAAGCAATTAGCCATCATTTTTTCTTAGTGAGTGTTCCTGCAAATTTAAAGTTACAACTGCAGCCTCGCTCTAGTGTATGTTCTGGAAAATGTCTTTGGTGTTCAGCCTGGGGGACACAACAGACTGCCTAGATTGGCTACTGTTTTGTCATCACATGATCTCATGACCTTGGACATGCAGATTTGTGAATTAACATGTTCAATTGCAATTCATATTTAGCTGATGAGGAAGTTAATCAAGTTATGTTTATCTGAATATGTTTGTTTATTTACAATTCATATCGAGATAACCCTCATATGTAAATTACTGAGATTGGTGGAATTGAAGATGTTTAGCAGCAAACTCTCAAAATGAATTTGTTTGCCATTTGGAATTGAATAGTGGGAATTAACACTAATGATGTAGTGTAGTATGGAGATCAATACAATTCTCATATTAAAATGTTTGAGATTGGTAGAACTGAAGAAGTTAAGCAGCAAGAGCCCTCACTATGAATTGCAGGCTATTTGTAATTCGGTAGTGTGAATTACTACTAATGATGTAGTATCTTACAAAGATCAATATGCTTGTTTGTGTACAATTCTCATCAAGATATGTCATGTCGAAATTACTGAGATGGTGGGGTTGCGGAATTTGGCCTTTTGGAGCTGAGTGTGAAATGATACTAATGATGGGGTGCAATAGCGAAAAAGTGGTCCTCCCCCTTTATTTTTCTGTTGCTGTATGTTATTTGTAAGAGGAAAGAGCTGAGGGGAAAGGTTGGTTTGTCTTCCTTTCTTTTCCATGGCTTCCTGCATGTCTTTGGGAGCATGGGAGAGGGGTGGGGTAAGAGATCAAAGGAGTCAATTGATCAATGAAATATGAAGATGCATGGTCAATGCTTATAAGGTGTACTTGTTGGGCTCATAGTCAAATCTCCATAAAAACAATTGGGGAAGCTTGATTTTTTATGAATTATTGAGTTGGTTGGCTATCACATTTTAGCATGCTTAGTGGCCCGTTATAGGAACTATTGTTACTTTATCACTTATTGATAGTTATCTCAACTTGTAGAGAAAAAGAAGGAAAAAATCAATGTCCTGCAGGTCTTGCTGAACATGCATATATTTCCTTGACTTGAGCGTGGCTATTTTATCTACTTGATGTTGGCAGCTGTCTGCTGTTTGCTAATCTTCCATGATATCATGCATGCTTTTGATTTTCTTTGACTGCTATGTGTTGTTTGGCCAGGAATAGCAGGTTTAGATAATATAATTCTGCTAATTATAAAGGCTTGATTTAAACTGTGGATGTATCATGGTAAGTATTTTGACAGCTAGTGTGGGCCAGTCAAACTGTAGGTGAAGTGAATATATTCATCCACAAGGTGGACAGACGAGTCTCCCTGTTCTGTGTGTTCATTCTCTTCCTTAAATAAAGGCTTCATCTGTGTTTCCTCTCATTCTTATTAATTTGAATTGTCAGCTCTCATGGGAAGTAATTTTTCTTTCTGATACTGCAGTCTGATTATCTGAGGAAAAATTCTCTGAAAATGCTTTCGATGGAGATGAAGACTCAGTATCCTTCTCCAATCAACCCTTCAATTCAGAACACCACCGTTCTGAATCAAAATGCTACAGACCCAGGTATTGACGTGATAGAACTTATTGCTTCATATTAATGAAATGTCATAAACAATTTAAGCTAGACATTTTGGGTATTGGAGAACTTGTTGTATGCTTGGCATCTAAAAGAAGCTCACAGATACTGCTCCATTTGTTTTAGCATCTAATTGTTTATTTTCACTTTTTATTTTGATTTATAGTCAATGTGAAGCAGGTAAATGTTCTGAGCCTTTTCTACAAGTGAAATATCATTTGGTGTTGCACCATGTATATTCTTTCCCTACCTTTGGTAATTGGTACAGTTGTATTTGGTCTCTTTCTTCTGTATAATTGGCATCTACTGTTGTTTCTTAATATGTTTTTCTCATGCTTTTTAGTTCTTCTTCTGTACATGTTATTTAATAGCTTGAATTGGCCAAAGTACGATAATGTTATGGAAACCTTCAACCATATTTAACCTCGTTGGAGGTGATTTTTTGGAAGCCTTCCTCGACCGTGCTCAAGGTCTGGTATCTGGTCCTATAGATAGGGTTGGGGTGGGGATCATTTTGTCTCTGGAGTCAACAGTGGATTAATAGGAACCGTTGCCACCTAGATCCGGCTTGGTTGGAACACCCTCCCTCTCAGTAAAGCAACTACATGTTTCCAAAGTGCTCCACAGCATGCGACAGTTATAGCATATCAGGTTGTCCTTCAATTGAACTGAAGCCCTGGAACAAATGCTCTTAGATGTTCGTTCTAAACACAAACATGCATAAATCCCATGCACATGGATGATTCGGTCCATTCATCCAGATATAGAGGGACGCCCATCGGAGCCACAATCTTCAGGATTATCTCCTTTTCTATAGTTCAAGAGGAAGATTCAATAGCCGGATCTAAACCAAAGCCTATTGGACTATGTCCCACTCGGGCTTGAAGCTTGGCCTCCAATTTTCTAATGCTAGCAATTGCTAGGCCAAAGACCATGGTTTCCTAGCCAAAATATGATTTTTGACCTCCTCATATCGCAAATGGAATCGGATGATACCCTTCGAGAGCGACGAAATGTGGAATTCCCCATCCATGCTCCATCGAGCCTTCATCTCTTTTTGCATGAAGTTGAGGGGGAAATTATAGCTCAAGGAACTTACTTGATAGGGCCGGTCTCCACTGCTTGCAACCCTGATCAAGCTCTTCATCAAAGAATGCTAATACTTGCGTGAATTTCTTCTCCACGATAGTAATGTTTGTAGCCATTGCTCGAGATGTGTTCCAATGGAAGCATCAGGCACCCTGGACAACCTAGAATCAAGACCTTCCACCCTCTGTCATGCTGGCTATAGGTCGGTTTGTGAAACTCTTTTGAGGTGAGCAATTTGCCTACTTTTCCTTGGGATTTGGTGGTACTGACAACATTGACATGGAAGCCCTCATTAGATGCGGCTGATCAAGGTCCATCTTGGTTGTATTTGCCTCCTTCCCCTTCAAAGAGGGGTTAGATGAAACCCTCATATGCTGCTTTCTTTTTCGATCATAGCAGACACTCTATGTACTTGCTTCGACTTTGATTCTATCCTTCATTCCTAGAGATTCCTTAGAAAATTAGAGGACCATATTCAAAGATGGCACTGCTAATTATGGCTTAAGTTGACCTTTGATTGTTGAGATCATAGTTGACTCTTGATTGCTGAGATCATGGCTTGATTCTATCCTTGATTCTTAGATTCCATTGACAATCAGCCCATGCTTGGGTTAGGAAAAGGGCAAAAAATATTACCACCAATATTGTCATGTTATTAGAGCTATCGTTATAAGCAATTTCTCTTCTTTCTGTTATCTTGCCAAAAGTTTTGATCTTTGGCAAAGTCCATCTCTTTTTCAATCATACATTTTCTTGGCCCAATGATTGGTTTTGATATGATCATTCTTTGTTCCCATGGATTATTTCAACGTCATCTCTATAAAGTTTGATGGTCAGAACTATCCTATCTAGGAATTTCAATTTTGTGTATTTGTCAAAAGCAAAGATTTGTTAGGGATTCTGGATGACACAAGTCCAGAACCTGAGGATGCACAAGAGAAGGCAAGATGGAAGACCAAGAATGCTTGCATCATAAATTGGCTTCTTAAGTGATGAGCTTCCGGGCTTATCGAAAAGCTTCAGAGATGTGGAAGCACTCAGAAAATTTATTCTTTGTCAAACCTGGCACGAGAGTTTCAACTAGAATCTGGCATCTCTCAATATGATCAAGACGGCAAGGATGGTCAAACATATTACTCTAGCTTCATGCCTCTTTGGTCTTAACATGATTTAATTATAGCAAGATCTATTAAAAGGATCATCCTTTCAACACACCATGAAAGAGTACAAAAAGAGTCGAGTGATGCAACTTTTGATGAAACTACATCCAAAATTTGAATCAGTTTTTGTGAATATCATTAATCTTTAGATTGTACCAGATCTAGATGTTGTTGTTTCAGATTTCCTTTGAGAAGAACTCAACTTCATGCATAGCCCATGATTGATCCTTTTTTTTTTCTTTTTCTGATAAGACGGTTCATTCAAACAATTCTTGTATGAATACAATCAAGAGAATCAGAAAATAAAAGATCCTGGAGTTCTCCAGGAATGCCCCCAGCCAGGATTGATCATTCAGCAACAAATTTTGATGGTGCTTTATTTTCAACAGGATATCATGATAAGCCAAAGAAAAAAGATCTCAACCTCATTCAGTGCCGTCAATATAAAGAACATGGTCACATAGTCTCACATTGCAAGAAGCAGCATTTTGTGCTTCTTTTCAGAAAGAGGGTCACATCATTTCTGAATGTTGCCTTTTGAGTGAACAAAAACACAGGCACAAAGCGTATCATATATTAATAGTCAGCCAAACCAATACCGATCTCCGTATTCAAGCCATTTTTACTTCTAAAACTATTTAGAAAATGATTCAAGCATCTGTAGCTTCTACTCGTTCAAGTACTATCTCAAATACTCTTTCGGCTGCTAGTAGATCTTGTATAAAATATCTCTCATCTCAGTGGTTAATAGATTCAGGTGCCTCTCTCTATTCAAATTAACTCTTCTAATGCACCCATTACAATTGCTAATGGAGAAAATTTACTTGTTTTATGTATTGGAACTATTCCATATACCTCTAAAAATTCATTCCCAATATCCGATGTTTTTTTGTCCCAAAATTAACTGCAAACTTTATTTCTATTGGTCGCCTTGTTGAAAATAATTGCTTAGTCCATTTTTCTTGTGTCGGTTGGTACAGGATCGGCGAATTGGGAAAATGATCGGGAAGGGGCATAGGCATGGACGGCTTTTTGTGCTTGACATGGATGATGACATGCTGGTTTCTTCTAGTTTTCTTCTTGGGTTACTGATGTGTCCATTTCCAAAAAAATTAAGGATTTGTGGCATCGCTGTCTTGTCCACCCACATTCTGACACACTGTAGTTGATATTAAAGTTTATTAGAATATCGAGTAAGGGCTCTATTTCACTGGTTCATATGAATTGTCAAAGTTATGCTCTCTCTAAAACTCAAACTTTTATTTCCTATGAGTTGCACAGTTTATGGTGCACCTATTAATTTAGTACATAGTGATGTTTGGGTCCATCATTTGTGGTTTATTGCATGGGGTATAAATATTTCATCTCTTTGTGGATCATTTCACCAGATGCATACAGATGCATTTTATGCGTTCTACGTCTGAAGTGTCATCTATTGTAAAATCCTTTATTAACATGGTAGATCACAATTTAGTTTTCGCATTAAACTCTTGTTTAGATTTAGGGGGGAGAATATTATGTGTGAAGTTTATTATTTTTTTCTATGAAAAGAGAACCATTCCTCAATGTTGATGTCCCAACACGAGCGCAACGTGGACTTGGACATATTTTGCAATTGGCCTACACTTATGGAGCCTAACACCCCTAAATTTTTTTGCGTAGAAGCTGTCAAAACCGTGTCTACGTAATCAATAGGCAACCATCTCCAAGTCTTAGCCACAATCTCCATTTGAATGCCTGTACGGCTGTACCACAATCCTCCTGGTTATTAACGCCTTCATGTTTTTGGCTGCACTTGTTTTGTTTTTCTCCTACCTCATGAGCATGACAAGTTGTCTCCAAAGGTAGCTAGACGTGTATTTCCCGGATATGCATGTAGATAGACAAGAAGGATTTATTTGTTATGATTCACAAAATGAAGGATTCATATCTCTAGGCATGATTAAGTTCTTTTAGAATACTTAAGACATGTTTGGATGGTTGGATCCAAAATTACATGAGATTTTTGGGTTGGACTAGTGTAACTAAAAAGAATCGGCCTAAGCTAGACTTATATTCCTAAATTCTCATGAGCCTTTGAAGTAGGCAAGCTCAAATCCTACGAAGAGAAAAAGAAGAAGACATACTGAGATCCTTTTATTTTTCTATGTGATTCTACCTACTCCAAAAGCTCCTGGGCATCTGAGAACATAAGCGAACATAAGCCTTGCCTAAATTGATTTCTCCTAGTTGTACTATCTTAACCCTTAAATCTCATAAGATTTTCGATTGATCATCCAAATAAGACCATATTATTAGAGGTGCAAATGGTTTGAATCGGATCGGATCATGAGTGATCTTGATCCAATTCTATTTTTTGATCAGATCTAAATATTGGACTCAAACCTAGCTCAATAAAAGATCAGATTTTTTGATCTAAAAATTCATCCTTTTTGGCTTCCGATAAGACATGGCCGAGCTCTTCAGTGGCTTTGCAACAGCTGTAGCCGACCACTTCTGACTAACTTCTTCACATTGTACCTTATTGATGAAAAGGCACACATATATTAGTGCAACAACAATTGAATTGTTGGGTAGACATAAACAGCTTTTGTTGGATCGGTGTTCATTGGTTTTCCAAGAATCCCTTGTTTTACAAGGCCCCAGACGACTAATAGAGTCCCAAACAAGGTCATTCTCCTAGGATTTATAAGACCAACGAAGGCACCTGCAACAGAGAAGTAGCTTCCAACAAGAAATTGATAAGGCGATAGACAAATTCAGCGATTTGCTGCAGCCAAAATCCAAATTGCGGCAAACAGGAATTGCACGTATCAACATACCTCTAGACCCTGAAGATCAACCACTGTTGAAGCATTTTTAGCCTCCGTCAGATTGTACATGCAAAGCAAACTGTCCCAGCTTTCTTCCATAGTGTCTGGGTTTAGGATTGGGTTTGGATCGGATTGGATCGGGTTACTTATCTCAAGATCCAATCTAATTTAAAAAATTTTACAGATCGAATCGAGTCGGATCTAAATTCAGTGAATCCAAATCAGATTCAAAAAATAGAACGAGTCCAATTTTAAAACTCGATTCGGCACCACGAATTCTTTAAAATGATTCGGATCAAGTCTAAATGTTGGATCAGATCAGATCAGGTTATGTACCAATTCGATCCATTTGTAGCCTTACGTATTATACCGTCTTTATTATTGAACTCAACCCTATGGTTTTTATCTTTCACATCATGCTTGCCACATTTTTCAGACTTTTTAGTATCAAACGATTCATCATTATTTGATCAAAATAATGAGCAAAGTAAGGATGTTATACCTTCACCTTCCCCTTCATAGATCATGGAAGTTGAACCCGGTGCTCCTAAACTATCTCCTGAGCCTTTTGAACCTATAATTTCACATTCTACTCATCCATTTGTGCCACCAGTAAGATATGGTTACTCACCTAAAAAATATAGCAAATCATCAGTGTTATTTGCTACTTTGCATAATATATCTGTTTCATCCTCCTATAAACAAGCGGCGGAAAACTAGCGTTGGAAGCTGCAGGTAAACGACAAAAATCCAGGTAATTATGAAAAATCATAATTAGATCTTCATTCATCATCCGTAAATAGATAAATTATTGGTAGCCAATTGGTATATCCAATTAAGCTAAAGGCAGATGGGACACCTAACAGGTACAAAGCAAAACTTATTGCATAGGGGTATAAGTAGGAATATATTGATTACAAAGAAACTTTTGCTTCAGTTGAAAAAATAGCTACCGTATGCATAGTTTTGGCGCTTGCTTCTGTTCATCATTGGCCATTACACCAAATACCAAATAGATGTTAAGAATGTTTTTCGTGATGTGGATCTCAAGAAAACTATATATATAAAGCCTCCAAATGGTTATCAATTACCTTGTCTAGGTCTTAGTTGTCGACTTTATAAATTTTTGTATGGATTGAAATAAGTTCCCAAGTTTAATTTGAGAAATTTCAAATTATCATCCATAGTGCTAGTTTTTGCTAAAGTCCATAAGACTACTTAATGTTTATTTGCAACTCCTCGGCTGGCTTGATCATTTTATAACTTTATGTTGATTATATGATTATCACTAGTAGTGATAATACAAGTATTTTAGAGCTTAAACAATTGCTTCACATATGTTTCTAGATGGAGGATCTTGAAGCATTAACTTGTTTATTGGGCCTTGATGTCATCAACTTTCAAGGGCTTAACACTAAGCCTAACCAGGCACGTGGAGGATATCATTCGGGAAGTGCAACTAATCAATGAAAAAGTTGTTTCTACTTCCATAAAAGTGAATATCAAACAGAAAAGGGATGATGAAAAAAACCCTTTATCTAATTCAATATTTTATCAACACCTAGTTGGAAGTTTGGTATATCTCACGAGGTCAGTTATATCCTTTGTTGTCCATATTTTGAGTGAATTTATGTCTAGCCCTTGTCAACTTCATTTGGCTGCACTTTATTGGGTAATTTATTACCCTGAATTCACTCATGGGCATCAGCTTTTATTTCGTTCCTCATCCTCACTTTCTCTCACTGGGTTTGCTGATGTTGATTTGGCCGGATGCCCGTATTATCATCAGTCCACTACTGGTAGGTGTATGTTCTTAGGAGAATCTTTAATATCTTACAAGTATAAGATGTATGATCATGTATCGAAATTATCTACGGAGGTGGAATATTGTTCTATATCTATAGCATAGCATGTTCTAAGATTACCTAGATTCGTAGATTAATCACTGACTTTGGGGTATACTTGAAAACTTTATGATAATAATGTTAGTGCAATTCAAATAGCCAATAATTCAATTTTTCATAAACGTACTAAGCATTGCTATCATATAAGGGAGCTTCTACCAAAAAAAGGTGTTGTTATTTTATCTCATGCTCGTCGGATTGACTATATTTTTTTGAAGAGGAATGGGGAGGAAGTAAGATACTTCCCCCTCGTGTGGATTAGATTGAAATATACAGAGGTTTACAATAAAAGTACAAGAGGTCCTCCAACGTAGGACCCTAAGCAACTCATAAAAAGGTGCATGAAGAGGTCCTTTCAGGGTGAATGGAGAATCGGACCACATGGTACAAATGCCAACTTGTAGATTCACGAACCGACCTCATGTATCCTGATACTAGTCGGATGATATTTTCCCTCCACCAAGAACACCTGGAAAGGATGAACACCAGGTGGAAGTTACACCTCTTGCACCGTTTGTCGTTCTTGTCACCCTCTCAATCATCCGACCTTTCTAAGTGTGAATCAGTTACTCAGGATTCGTTTGACACAGCTGTTAAAAATCTACTGGACCCAACTCCCAGAAGTGTGAACTCCTGATCTAGCTATCACCAATCCCAACTTTGCTTCAAACTTGGAGGTCCACTAGTTGCATTCTCTCCACAAACACGAACACCCAATGACTAAAAGACAATCCATAGCAAGAAGAAGCTGAGAACTAGATACATACTTTTTCCAGACATCGCAAACCTCTATATACATCTCTAGAAGTTGCAGCATTCTACAGCCCTTAAAGAGTGTACTCCAGAACTTCTTGATAAGAATAGCTGTAGCCTTTGCTTGGCCTCTAAGCATTGATTTCATATAATTGCAGCTCTCAAATGAATAAGCTTACTGGAAATAGCATGCAGGCTTTTTATATGGTAAGCTGATATTCACTCGGTGAGGAGGATAGCCACAAGTTCAGCAATTTTTATGACCGCCTTTGCCTCGAAATTAAAAATCCTCATGTTGCGCTCCTTCCCCAAACACCAACAAGTGATCGAGGCTAGACATAGAAGGACAGTGGCTTCTTCTTTGGGGCCCAAAGTGTGAGTCCATTTACTCCAAATATCTTAAAAGTTGGACGGAGGTTGCGGGCAATGCATATTATACAAGAGGAGTTTCCATACAGCCTTGGAGTAGTTACGGTTAAGGAGTAAATGATCTAATGTCTCTCCATCTCTACAATATAGAGGACATGAACCGAGGCCTTGAACTCCTCTTTTTTTTCCAGATTGTCAGCTGTGAGAACTTTGTTGTTAAAGTATAACCAGATAAAGAATTTGACCTTTTCCGGTATTGGTGGTTTCCATGCTAAAGATCCAAACTGAGATAAGATATCACCATGAGAGAAAAATATATAGCACTGATGGACTGAGAAGTTACCTGAGGCACTCCATTTCCACTATCTACAGTCACTAATGGTGGTAAGTTGAACTTAGTTCAATGAACCCAATATAGTGTTCAACTCATTGGTTACTGCCATAGGTAAGGGGCTCTTGAAGTTGTCTCCTAGATTTTGTCTTGTCATGAATTTTGCAACGCTAGTTGACGAGTCATTGGCCATGAGGTATAGATTAGGGAGTTTAAAACTAACGGGTTCATTACCTAACCAAACCTCGCACCTGAAGGGTGTAAGCCGTCCGTCGCCAATTTTGACAGAGGTGCTCTGGTGAAAGAGACCTTCCATTGATAGAACGCCCTTCCAAAAGGAAGATGCAAACCGTTTGAGATAAGATGATACAGTGAAAGGCTATGACTATAAGTAGGCATAATTTGCTAGTTAACAAATTGATGCCTTTTCCTTCCCAGCATCAATTGGAGGGAGTGTCAATGGAATCTAGGAAGTAAGGATAGAATCAAGTCATAATCTTGGCAATCAAGGGTTAACTAAAACCTTGGTAATCCAGGGTCAACTTTAATGATAATTAGCACTACTATTGTTGAATATTCTCTCCTAATTTTTTGTCAATAGAATCTTTAGAAATTAAGGATAAAGTGAAGCAATGATCTTGGCAATCGAGGATCAACTATAATTTCAGCAATCAAGGGTCAATTTAAACTATAATCAACGGTGCTATCTTTGAATATTCTCCTCTACTTTTTCTCCTCTGATTATGAAAGTAAATATTCTATAATTATCATAGCTATACTTATTTCTACAACCACACTACTTATCATCTTTGTTGTTCTTTGTACTTACACATAAGCCTTTGCTTATGTTAGGAAAGGGACAAGAAGCATTACCACCAATATTGTCATTGATAGCTTGGTCACCATATCCTAGGTACTGGAATTGCAAAACCTCTCAACATTGTGCAGCACTATTCCTCCTAGGGCTGGAAAGAAATTATGGCTAACATGTTCAAATATAGTAGAAATTATATATTATGGGCTTGCATTTTGCTCAATCTTGAAAAAAATTATTAGAAGCATATCGTAACCCTAGTTGAATGCTTGAAAATGCTTGATCATCTTAAATCTAGCAAGCTTGAAGTGCATATGATGGTCTTGGATGGATGAGCAGTAGTAGATAGGACATCGTGGGTGGGGGATAATAAGAATGGAGGCTAAGGCTAGCATATAACGACTCGAATCGACCTATCAATCTGATCCATATCCGACCTACCATAAATAGATTTGGATTTTGGCTAAATAGGTTTACATTGGAAACAAGTCAACTTGTCTTAACTAATTTAACCTACTTAATAATAATCGGATCGAGTCAGGTTAAACAAGTTTAACCGAGCTCGTTGATCTCTCCAAGTTATGTAAATTGGATCAAACCATACTCGAGCTCAAACTCGACTATTCTGGATCTCCAAACCTACTCAAGTTGAGACTAGGCTTCTGAAGAGTTCTCCTAAGTTGCATCTCTAGAGTTAGAAAGAGTGTTATATCCTGACCCACTATAAATCCTTCTTCTCCCTCAAAGTTCTCTCTGATTTCTCGCTACCCCCTTTGTTACTCTCTAGAATCCACCATAGCAATTTATTAAGAACCGGGCCAATGGTGGAGGCAAGGCTCCTCCAGTGACCCAACCAACTGTGGCCATCTTGGACCCTCTCCTCTCTCCAGTTGCCACCACCCTTTTTCCTTTAAATGACCTCTGCTATAAGGTGAACTCCCTCCATGACCCTCTCCATGGAGATATTGACATGGGAATCTATTTCATACTCATTGTTCTATAAAGCAAGTCCATCATATACATGTGCAGTGGGGTTAGTCCATTTGCCGATCCATCTCTAGTTCCAATGTTATGCCTAAGATGGAGAGAGCACATATAGTTGCTTCCAAAGCATTTAGTGGATCAATTGCAAAGAAAGGTGTTGATAATTGATGCCATAGCACCCCTTGTTGTTGTGATCTGCTGCATTAGGGCCACCCTATGGTGCATAGAATGGGATTGTATATTTGCATGAAAGAAGTTGGTGTTGGCCCTTAGGCAAGAAGGGTATTGGCCATGAGGTACATGGATATGAAGTTGGTGATGTGCTGGACCAGTAGAGCTAGTCATCACACCGCCTTCGAGAGCTCCTTCGCTCTCCAACCATACTATAGCTCTGTAGATCTCTAGCCCCACCTGGTCTGCTTAACTGGCCAACATTAGACATGGTCCAATACAGAAAGAAACAAGAGGAACAACCTCTTTCGACTTAGAGGAGGATACAGACTCTACTGTCTCAATCTCCAATAGTGAGTAGAAAATTTAGCCTCTACCAACTATTTGAAGACCTCGACTCCTCCTTGATAAGCTACCACTGGTCTTAAGCCTCCATCATCAGAAATCACCACTAATTTTTCTTTCTTCCTCTTCTTCTTATGAAAGACCATCATCATGTCAGTCATAAAACTATACCAGAGGCAAGGCATAAAGCCTTTAATCCTTCTCTATTCTTCTTCCTTGACCTGCCTCCTTCTCTTTTGAATTGTTATCGATCAAATTCTAGCATGAAGTCGTCGAATTTCCATTATATCCACCCTACCCTATTTCTCTACCCATGTTTTCTCCTATTTATTTTCTTTTTTAGCCAATTCTATCATTCTTGATTTGTTTCCTGCACTAGCCTTTGGCTTGCATTGAAGTCCTAACCATCGATGAGCAGACTGGGCCCCAAAATTAATTGAGCCCTAGAGACTCCTATTTAACCTTATTTTCCGGCCTTCTTTCGTGATTTTCTTCACTAACCACCATCTTCTTCAAACTCACCATTCGTCGAGTGGCCACTCATGGTCACCTATCATCACCATCGTCTACATCTTTATCAGCCACAACTACCATAAGGACCTTATGCCTTCCACGCCTTGCTCGGTTCTAAAAAGGAGCATGGGCATGTGCTTCCTCATTTGCCAAAGAAATCATAAAATAAAAAAAGAAGAGAGAGAGAGAGATAGGAAAAAGAAAATAATATTATTTATGTTTCTTCCTATCCCTCTATCATCTTCATGATCCATGAGTAGAACCCCTATAGCATAGCTTGACCACTATAAGTGGTCTTGATCCTTGGTTGCTGGGCAATATACTGGCCTCTTTTTTAGCCTTTATTAAATATTATTAGATCCGATCACTTTTGATCTTCAATAAGCTATTTATATTTTAGTCCGATCTTGATCAGATAAAATTATCAAAATTATCTTATTCGGATTGATCAGGATGTCGAACACTCTCACTTAGCCAATCTTATAAGGATGTTGGGATTTAAGATTTTTATTATTAAAATAATCATGCTAAATTTTGATAAAAATATACTTTTTGAATATTAAACTCTAAGGAAGACTTTCGGAGTTGTTTGAATTGTCAATTGATTTTACTTGCAAAGTAATGTAATTCTTCTTTCTAGATTTATCAATAAATTAAAAAATATTTTTTGAATCGAATTGTTTACAATTTATGAACTTGATATACAGTATTTTATTATTGAATATGCCTTGTTATGAATATTATATGATTAATGATTGAAAGCTTTGATTTTGATATAGAGTTTGGTTGATTGATTTAAATATCATATGGTTTTAAGTATTTGTCGTGTTGGAACATGATATAAGGTTTTTAGAAAAAAGTTTTGATTCAACATGGATTTACACTTGTAGCTTGACCAAATGTCGATACCTCATTAGTGAAGGTTATGTACTGATATATTGATAGTCAGTCAGTGAGGGCTATATGCTGGTATATCAATACCCCATTAATGATGATTATGTGTTAATATATCAATATCTCATCAGTAGACATTATGTATTATTATATTGATACCCCGCCAATAAGGATTATATATTGGCACATTGATTCTCTACCAATACATTGACATATTAATATCCTACCATTGGTAGATTATATATTGGCATTTTGACTATTTTTGAGCTTATTATCTGGCCTAGCTAAAATATAAAAATATGGTCATATTTCATGGCTAATGAAATAAACTTGATATTTTAAAAAGAAAATGGATTATAAATGAAATTCGAATTTTGAGAAGATTCGCATGCATAATGTTTTGACAATGTTGCATGTCAACATTCGATTTTGGAATGATGTACTTTATATGCTTACTTTTATTTATTTTATTATCTAATTTATCTAGTTAAAGTATCTTATTGGATTGTTGAGCTCATTATCTCTTCTTCTTTTTTATAGATCCAATTATTTAGATATAGATATAGGTACTATTATAGAAATGAGACTAGAAGTGAGATTTAACAAAATGGACATGGTTTAAAATTATTATAATCTTTTTATATGTTTATTATTAATTTGAGATTTAATTATTATAAGACTCTTGAATTTTATTTGCTAGATGGATTCGTTAATTATTAAATTAATTAAATTTATTCCGATGGATGTCTATATGATATCATGATGAGATGCTTTGTATGTTTGTAGGAAGAGTTTTCTATAAGATGCGATGATTACTGCAATCTTAGCTTATAATTTCGAGTCAGAGATGTGATATATATATACTTCAATAATAAAGCCAATATATCAAATATCCTTCAACCAGCAATCAAGATGCTCACCAAACTCTTCCATTTCCAAAAAAATCAGAATCATATAAAAATTCTTATCCTTCAATCTAGATATCATTTCTAATTTGTTGAATTAGTTTTCTATTTAAACTAATTCCTCTTTTTTCTATTTCAACAATTACATCTCTTTTCAGCTACCATGGCTTCATGCTCCCCTTCACCCTCCACCTCCCTCGCCCAAATCTTCATAAGTTCCTCGGCAACATCCTCAAAAGCATAGAACTCCCTCTCCTCCCTAACTACCCCACCTCCCCTGACCCCTTTGCCTCCCATAGCTTCTGCTTCGAGTTTTACCCCCACCTCTATCTGGCTACACAGTTCCATACTCCCCTTCATCCTCTACCTCCTCCACACTAGCCTCCCTCAATCCATCAACCCTCCACCTCCTCCACGCTAGCCTCCCGAAATTCGTCAACAATTGCCTCAAAACAAAACACTAGATTGCTCGTGCTTTTTTTTTTTTCTTTTTTTTGGTAAATAGGGATCAAGCTTATCAAATAGGTTGATCTGACTTATTCATTAAATTAGTTGAACTATCATGTTTATTAAGCAGGTCAAATCAGGTTTTCTAGTTATTAAATATAATAGATTCATGCTTTAAATCTTGATCTATTTTGATAAATGTGTCCGATTCAGGTTTGGGATTTTCTGATTAGATCTGTATTTAACCCAATCCCTATATGCTCGAACTAAGATGAGACATGCTATAAGCTTGGAGAGAGTTGCTTGACCTCTGGCCTACATTCTTTCCGACCTTAAATCTTTAGGCCTAGTCTTGCTCAAATTTATGAAAACAAATTAGCATACATCTTGGGGCAAGGCAGCATCCTTCCAAATGCTTCATGATTGACAAAAAGGAGCATTTTGCTAACGGGTCTGTTCTCCATCTAGCTATAGGTAACCATATGAACTTCCATACCATCTTGAATTGCCTAGTATGAGGCACACCATGCTGTACCATATGCAAATTGATATGATATTCAAGTTTGGATTGGTACAGACTCCGTATTATTCTGTATCAAGGTATCCTAAGATGTGTACCGACCAATACCAAGATGTAGTGAGACGAAAAGTAAGAAAATAGTAGAGTTGTGTCGGTATGGGATGCATACCATACTAACCCGTATCGCAAGGTATTAGTACAATACTTCGTATCGAGATAATGGATTTTGTATACCTATTATGATGAAGCATCTCTGCATGAGTTCCTTATTTCTAACTGTCTCTGGGATGATCTATTTCTTGTTTTCATGAATCATGAATCAATTGTATCCGGTAAGACAAAAGAATTTTATGAGTTGATAACAGAAGCGATCTCAATAATTCCCAATTTTTAGTGTCAAGAAACAGTCATCATATTATATGGTAGCAGTTCTCTAGCCAGTTCTGGATGAATTATATACATGACAAAGGACTAAAAATAGAAGATTGATAGAGATTATGGTTGTTTCACCTTGCCCGTAGAAGTGGGCTTTGGCGCAATGGTGGGTTGCCTTTTTGTGGCTTGCAGATCGCTGGTTCAAAACGCACGTAAACAGTTTCTCTGCATGCGGCTCAGACTACATGCATCTGGCCCTTCATCCTTTTCAGATCTCACGATTTGTAAAAGCCTTGTGAATTGGGCCGTCTATTTTAGATGAAGAAGGAATGTACCAATAAAGCAAGTCAATCATGACATGAAGGAGATATTGACGCGGGAAGCTATTTCGTGCTCGTTGGTTCGTTAAAGCAAGTCAATCATGCGCATGTGTGGCGAGGCTAGCCCCTTTAACAAGTCCATCTCCATCCCCATTGCCAAGCTTGTAGAGTGTTTGATGGATCGGTCGCAGCCAGAGGCGGTGAGAAGTGCTGTCACGGCACACGTTGTTGTTGTTGCGATCTTGATCTGCATTAAGCCCACTACATTGTGCACAAATCCATCTTCTATTACCACTGCATAGATTTCAAAGCACTCTAAACTCTATCTTGTACAGCTATCAATCCAGTGGACGATCTAATAATGGAATTGTCCAGAGGTTGGTGAATCTTGCTTTCACCCGACCTCATGCGTCCACATCGCTTGCTGTCCTTTTCTTTCAACTCCGTTCACTGGTTGTGAGCAAGATGACAAGCTGTGCTGGGGTCAAGGCTTCAATACAAGGTGGTGGCTCAAGAAGTTTACATGTCAATGTCACAAGGAATTAATCCTCGCCGTTATCAAAAGTTCCGAAGGTGGAACCTCACAAACAGGTACAACTCTTCCTCTGGAAATTAGCTTTAAACAAATTGCCTACTAGGGTCTTCCTTTCAACTCAAATTGAGGGGTTCACGGGCACTTAGTAGTCGATGCAGGCAGGAACTCAAGTCTGCTGATCATTCGTTCATTAACTGCAACAGAGTTAGAACGGTTTGGTCTTCCTTATATGACCTACCAATGGTTAGGATCCGCGGTTGTCAGCAAGCCATTCAGTTCATTCTATCAACCACTTCCTCTTTGAACAATATTTGGTGGAAATCATTTACTGTGGATTTTTTGGAGAAAAATAAATGAGGAGACGTTTTTGTTTGGGTAAGAAAATGAGGAGATCTTTCACAACGAGGTCATGAACTCCATGAAGATTTTGTGTGGAGCTAAATTGTTAGCGGGTGAATATTTTGACTGTCTGAAATTCAGTAAATTGCAGCGTTCTGGAATCTGAGGCTGTCATCTTCTGCATCTGTTTGCCGACTCATCGCAACAACTTCGTGTTTCTTGGCAACAACTTCGTGTTTCTTGTCAGCCACCACAACCAGGCAACATTAAAATAAGCTTCGACGGATCGGTGTGTCCAAACAAGATGGGCGTCGGATTTCTAATTCATGGTTATGTTGGCAGAGTTCGTATTGCTGCATCGATTCCGGTCTTCACAACTTCAATTCCTGAAGCCGAGATTATGGCAGGAGTAGTCAGCATTGACCTTTTCCAGATTGATAGAATTGATGTTGAAGGGGGTTCCACGGCTGTCATCAGATGGATTGGTGGTGACGTTTCTTTGAGGAGTATGGAGGATCTGCTCTGGAATGAGAAACTTCACCTGCTCGCATATTTTTCGTGAAGGTAACCAACCGGATTACCTTGCAAAATATGCATCCTCTTCTCAACAAGAGTCGGTGCGGACTCAAGATCTTTCCATAAAATTTATTATTGAAGAATATGCCTCGAGATTTGATCCATAATAAGCCCAGAATAAGATCCTGAATGACGAACAAAATTCAATAAGTCTAAGAACAGCCCCAACAAAATCTAGACGGAGAAAATATGCGTAATGAAGCACCAGGAGCAAGTGGCACGGCCCATGGATTGTCGAAGAGGTCTATGGGCCGATGCAGGCCGACGGCAGGGTGCGCTCGGCTCGGCAGCGCGCGGGGTGCTGGGCTAGCTGCGCACTGGGCCAGCCCAACCGCTCAAGCATGTGTGGGCCGTGCGGGCATGCCTAAGCCCGTCACGCGGTCCACATATGACCAGTGTACCAAAAGCCATTTTCCTCTCATTTCATGCGGTCCACGGTGGACCGACGGTCATTTCTTGGTGGTTTTGCATAGGGTATTTCATAGACCATGTCGTAATTTGATGGCTCAAAAGTGAGTTGGTCATGATCAGATGGTCTAGAATGAATCTGAGCTTGATCAAGAGGCTTATTGCATGATCGAACAGCTCTGATTCAAGCTGGTCATAGTTGGACGGCCAGAAAGTGATCTTAGATGTGTTTGGGACTGAATTTCCTATTGAAACACTGTTTTGATATTTTTGGAGTCTATATAATTTCAATTGACGAACCGTTTGTTGCATCGGAAAGCTAGCGATGTTTTGAATGTGCTAAGAGGTATATTGAGAGATTTCAAAGAGCTTTTATAAGAATTTTAAAACTTCTTATTGAGAGACTCTTGTACAAAAATTAAGTGATAAGTTTCTCTTGTATTTATTTGATTTTATTTCTCTCATAGTGAAGTTTGCATGCCTCGTGGAGGTAGACCTTGATCTAGTCCATATACTTGATTGTGTGCTATCTCTTATCTTTTATTCTTCTTTCTTTCTCTTATGATATCTACATGTAATTGGGTGCAACGCAAGTAGTATGTAAAGATCCTGAGGTGGTGGTGTCCTAGCCAAACTCCCACAATAATTGGTATCAAAGCGAGGTGCTACTAGCACACGTGGTTGCCTAAATCATGATGGTGTTGATCAAGATTAAAAAAATTAGAGAAGACAAGTCCAATCAAGGTGGAGATCAGCTGATTTGATGAAAAGAGCAATTTCTTCCTCTGGCAAACGAAGGTGAAGGACGTACTCATCTAACATAGATTAATTGATGCTCTCTTATACGGGGACATGCCTGCTACTATGGATATAAAGGATTGAAGATAGCTCCAGATGTAGGTGATGAGTACGATCAGCTTGTATCTAGTAGATGATATGATGATCTATGTACTTGACGAGACTTTTCTCATAGTGATATGGGCGAAGCTTGAAGAGTTGTACATGGCAAAGTCGCTTACCAACATATTATTCTTTTGAAGATAGTTTTACTAGCTGCGGATAGATGAATGTCATAGTATATAAGAGCATCTATCCAACTTCCATAAGATCCTCATCGACCTTCTCAGCATTAGCAAAAAAATTGAGGAGAAGACTAGGACGTTGGTCTTGCTAACATCGCTTTCTTCTTCGTATGAGTCCTTGGTGACTGCTCTTCTAGTGAAAAGAGCATTATCAAGATGGATGAGGTCACTACAGTAATTCTCTAGAATGAGGTTCTTAGGAGGAAGAACCCAGTTTCGAGTTCAGATAGCGACGGCTCAGCTTTAGTGATTTTTAGAGGAGCATATGGCAGCAGATGGAGTAGCAAAAAATTATGAGGTGGGCAGTCCATGTCCAGAACAATAAATCGTAGCAAGATCAGATGCTACCGATGTGATAAGTTAGGACATTGTGTCAGAGATTGCCCATAACTCAAAGATCAAATGCAGGCTACTATGACGATGCCAGTAATGATACAAATGGCAGTGATAATGTTCTTTTGATAACTGATGAGGTATCTACTTCTTTCTCCCAGTGGATTATAGATTCTACTTATTCTTATCATGTATATTATAGAGAGGAGCTGTTTGACTCTCTGGAGACCAGTGAGGATGCTATGTTCTTGCCAGACAGATCAAGCTATGAAATTAAGGATAGCGAAATGATCAGCATGAAGCTCCATGATAGAATAATGAAAAAGTTGAATGAGGTTCGATACATATTCAGCTTTAAGAAGAATATAATCTCACTGAGCAGACTGGATCCGATTGGCTTCAGATGAAAAACTGATGGAGAAATCATAAAGGTTATGCACGATAGTAGGATGATGATTAGAGGAAGAAAGTATGGATGATACTACCTTATGATAGAAAGCCCAGTACGAGGTGGAGCTTCAAGTGGAGGTGGATTAGACACGAGATGGAAGAGGACGAGAGGCGATATCCCAGAGTAAAGTTTCTATTACTGTAGAAAACTTTCATGCATAGATCTTTGATCAGAGTGGACACAACCCATGATGGAGATGGGATTAAGCAGTCTGGCTCGACTCCCACATTTATCCATCTATGAGACAGTAGGTGTGCCATAGGGCATGGAGTGAGATGGATCACAGGCTCTTAAAGACAAATGAAAATCGAATATTGAGTCAAGATGAAGATTGTTGAGAAAAATGTCTCAATATTCGGTACACAATAAGCCTAGAATGAGATCCAAGATGATGAAAAAAATCCAACGAGCCTAAAAATAATCCAAATAGAGTGCAGACGGAGAAAATACATGCAAGAAAGTGCTAGGAGTGAGTGGCATGGCCCATGGGCCATCGAAGGGACCCATGGGCCGATGCAGGTTAGTGACGGCATGGGCTCGGCTCGGCAATGCACAAGGGTGCAGGGCCAGCCGCATGCTGGGCCGGCCCAGGCGCTCGAGCACGCGCGCGCGAGCTGCACGGGTGTGTACAGGCCTAGCAAGCGCGCCCAAGCCCGTCATGCGGTCCATGCATGACTGATGGATCAGGAGTCATTTTCCTCCTGTTTCATGCGGTCCATGGTGGACTGGTGGCCGTTTCCTAGTAGTTTTTGTGGCTTACGAGGTATTTTGTGGACCATGTTGTGATCCGATGGTTTAGGAGCAAGCTGATCATGATCATATGGCTCAGAACGAATTTGGGCTTGATCAGAAGGCTTAATGCCGGATTTGACGGCTATGGTTCGAGCCGGTCATGATCGGATGGCTAAAAAATGATCTCGGATATATTTGGAACTAAATTTTCTTTTGAAATACTATTTTAATATTTTTGGAGTCTCTATATAACTTCGATTGATGAACCATTTATTACATCAGAGAGCTGGTGATGTCTTGAAGATGTTGAGAGATTTCAAAAAATTTTTATGAGGATTTTGAGATTTTTTGTTGAGAGACTATTATACAAAAATTAAGTGGTAAGTTTCTTTCATATTTATTTAATTTTATTTTTTTCATAGTAAAGTTTGTATATTCCATAAAGATAGACTTTGATTTAGTCCATATATTTGATTGTATGCTGTTTCTCATCTTTTATTATTATTATTTTTTTTTGTAGAATTTATACGTGATCGAGTGCAACGTAAGTAGTATCGAAAAGATTCTAAGGTGATGGCTTGGCCGGACTCCATAATATTTAACTCTTTTATTTGGATGATCAGCCTAAAATGCTATAGGATTGATGGATAATGCTGGTATAATTAATAAAATTAAATTATATCAAATTATATTAATTATTATTTAGAGTACTTTTGCAATAGATTCACTCGAGTTTTATGGAGAGACTTAAAAAAAAACTCAACTTAATTTTAAATATAAATTTATCTAATCTGAAATTGCTAATTGTATAGTACCGATGCCCTTGCCTCTTCTTTGTCTGGATGAGAGGGGCCACCATCAAGCACGTTGTAATATATTAAAATATTTTACTAACAATTAGCGCACTCGTTAAAGAATATTTAATGTTCCTCTAAAAATAGCAAGCCAACTTATATTAAGAACAAAAATTATTATAAAAAATATAATAAATATAATTATTTTTAGGAAGCATTAAATGTTCCGTCCGCACTCCTTAGCAAAAGCCTATATTATATCTACTAAAATGGTCCGCGTTGCCTGAAAGCAATGAGGGGGTTGCCTGTCTTCCGACAAAGGGAATCTTGCCCTCCCTCAACTTTCTTGCTCTCTCCCCCTCTTTCTTGCAGCCTCTTTGGTCGTTCCGCCGATATCAACCGACCATGGGTTACCTCTTCCCCTCTGACCGGCGCCCCCAACCTTTTGGATCATCGCCGATGGAGGGGAACAGCTGGCGGCCCGCCCAAGGGGAGCCCTCCGCCGCTGATGCCGCGGCCGACGACTGGCGGAGCCAGCTTCCGCACGATGCGCGGCAGAGGATCGTCAAAAGGATGTGAGTGGATCTCGGACTCCTTTATTTTGCCTCTTGCTTTCTACGTTTGTAGATGAATCCAACACATGCGCGAGCGATAGATCATTAATTCGACCGGTGGTTTCTTAAATCTTGATATCTGGTGTTTTCTTGGTCAAATTTTGTGGGCATACGATGATCTGTTGTTTGATTTTTGATATGCGTGATTAATTTCGGAAGTAGAAGGACCCAACCCAAAATAATTGCTCTTCATGTTTCCTTAATAAATGGCAAGTTTTGGACTGTAGGTAGGGCACGAAGCTGCCTCATTTTTTAGCTTGGGAGGGTGTCAATGAGGTTTCAGGTATGACACTGTCACTATATGAAAAAAAGAAAGGGATAAGATTGTAAGAAAAAGAAGGGGTTGGCATGGATTCAGGGGTGTAAAGGGGATGCTTCACCACCCCCTTCTGCGGGATATCTCCACCTTCCTCTCTGGCTGCACTGGTCTTATTATTAGGCATGTCTTCAGAGAGGCAAATTCTGAAGCAGAGTGGCAGCCTACGTCGCGGAGCATACTGCTGATTTTTTATAGGCTTCTTTGGAGACTAACGCAAGGCAACTTAGAGATTATTTATTTTCTGATCGTCTGGGATGTATTCACACAAGTCTTGTATGAATGATCCATTTTAACCAAAATAAAAAAGAAGGGCAGGAATTTTCGTATGCGTTTGTGAAGAAGGGTTTGAAAAATTGCGTTTCTTTATATTTTAAATCGATAGATTTGAAGGAATTCATGGGTTTGAGCTTGTTCTTAGAGTAACTTTCCTTATATATGGAGCAGTTCTCATCAACAATATCTTTGCAGGCACAAAGGTTTCCTATTAATAGTTTCTTCATGAAATTCAACTCCATTGTCAATGGGATTTATTGTATTTTTTGCAGGATGGACATTTTAAAGAGACACTTGCCTACTTCTGTGCCAGAAGGCTTAAATGAACTTCATAAAATTGCTGTACGATTTGAAGAAAAGATATATAAGGCAGCTACAAGCCAGGTACATTAATTTACCAGTTTACCTGAATCTCAAACTTCTCTTATAATTTTTTTATGATGTAAGATGAATTATTCGTGCTATAAGCAATTAACCATCATTTTTTCTTGGTGAGTGTTCCTACAAATTTAAAGTGACAACTGCAGCCTCGCTCTAGTGTATGTTCTGGAAAATGTCTTTGGAGTTTGGCCTTGGGGACACAACAGACTGCCTAGATTGGCTAGCATTTTGTCATCAAATGATTTCGTGACCATGCACATGCAGATTTGTGAATTAAAATGTTCAATTGTAATTCATATTTAGCTGATGAGGAAGTTAATCAAGTTATGTTTATCTGAATATGTTTGTTTATTTACAATTCATATCGAGATAACTCTCATATGGGAATTACTTAGATTGGTGGAATTGAAGATGTTTAGCAGCAAACTCTCACAACGAATTTGTCTTCCATTTGGAATTGAACAGTGGGAATTAACACTAATGATGCAGTGTGGTATGAAGATCAATACAATTCTCATATTATAATGTTTGAGATTGGTAGAACTGAAGATGTTTAGCAGCAAGAGCCCTCATTATGAATTGTAGGCTATTTGTAATTCGGTAGTGTGAATTACTACTAATGATGTAGCATCTTACAAAGATTGATATGCTTGTTTGTGTATAATTCTCATCAAGATATGTCATGTCAAAATTACTGAGATGGTGGAGTTGTGGAATTTGGCCTTTTGGAGCTGAGTGTGAAATGATATTAATGATGTGGTGCAATAGCGAAAAAGTGGTCCTCCCCCGTTATTTTTCTGTTGCTGTATGTTATTTGTAAGAGGAAAGAGCTGAGGGGAAGGTTGGTTTGTCTTCCTTCCTTTTCCATGCCTTCCGGCATGTCTTTGGGAGCATGGGAGAGGGTTGGGGTAAGAGACTGAAGGAGTTCAATTGATCAATGAAATATGAAGATGCATGGTCTATGCTTATAAGGTGCACTTGTTGGGCTCGTAGTCAAATCTCAATAAAAACAATTGGGGAAGCTTGATTTTCTATGAATTATTGAGTTGGTTGGCTATCACAATTTAGCATGCTTAGTGGCCCGTTATAGGAACTATTGTTACTTTATCACTTGTTGGCAGTTATCTCAACTTGTGGAGAAAAATAAGGAAAAAACCAATGTCCTGCAGGTCTTGCTGAACTTGCATATATTTCTTTGACTTGAGCATGCTATTTTATCTACTTGATGTTGGCAGCTGTCTGCTGTTTGCTAATCTTCCATGATATCATGCTTTTGATTTTCTTTGACTAATATGTGTTGTTTGGCCAGGCATAACAGGTTTAGATAATATAATTCTGCTAATTATAAAGGCTTGATTTAAACTGTGGATGTATCATGGTAAATATTTCGACAGCTAGTGTGGGCCAGTCAAACTGTAGGTGAAGTGAATATATTCATCCACAAGGTGGACAGACTAGTCTCCCTTGTGTGTGTTCATTCTCTTCCTTAAAGAAAGGCTTCATCTGTGTTTCCTCTCATTCTCATTAATTTGAATTGTCAGCTCTCATGGGAAGTAATTTTTCTGACTTTTTGATACTGCAGTCTGATTATCTGAGGAAAATTTCTCTGAAAATGCTTTCGATGGAGACAAAGACTCAGTATACTCCTCCAATCAACCCTTCAATTCCAAACACCACCATTCTGAATCAAAATGCTGCAGACCCAGGTACTGACGCGATAGAACTTATTGCTTCATATTAATGAAATGTCATAAACAATTTAAAGTAGACATTTTGGGTATTGGAGAACTTGTTGTATGCTTGGCATCTAAAAGAAGCTCACAGATACTGCTCCATTTGTTTTAGCATCTAATTGTTTATTGTCACTTTTTATTTTGATTTATGGTCGACGTGCAGCAGGTAAATGTTCTGAGCCTTTTCTACAAGTGAAATGTCATTTGATGTTGCACCATGTGCATTCTTTCCCTACGTTTGGTAATTGGTACAGTTGTATCTGGTCTCTTTCTTCTGTATAATTGGCATCTACTAATAGCTTGAATTGGTCAAAGTACGATAATGTTATGGAAACCTTCAACCATATTTAACCTCTTTGGAGGTGATTTTTTGGAAGCCTTTCTCGACCATGCTCAAGGTCTAGTATCTGGTCCTGTAGATAGGGTTGGGGTGGGGATCATTTGGCCTCTGGAGTCAACAGTGGATTAATAGGAACCCTTGCCACCCAGATCCAAGGTCCAAACAGCGGCTTGTTTGGAACACCCTCCCTCTCATTAAAGCAACTACATGTTTCTAAAGTGCTCCACAGCATGCGATAGTTATAGCATATATTGAGCACCGTTTCATATATAAACTCTTGCTGTATCAGGTTGGCCTTCAATTGAACTATAGCCCTGGAACAAATGCTCTTAGAGGTGTCGGTCTAAACACAAACATGCATAAATCCCATGCGTTCGGATGATTCAGTCCATTCATCCAGATATAGAGGGATGCCCATCAGAGCCACAATCTTTAGGATTCTCTCCTTTTCTATGGTTTGAGAGGAAGATTCAATAGTCGGATCCAAACCAAAGCCTATCAGACTATATCCCAATCGGGTTTGAAGTTTGGCCTCCAGTTTTTTAACGCTAGCAATTGCTAGGCCAAAGACCGTGGTTTCCTAGCCAAAATATGATTTTTGACCTCCTCAAATGGCAAATGGAAGAGGATGATACCCTTCGATAGCAGCGAATTGTGGAACTCCCCATCCATGCTCCATCCAGCCTTCATCTCTTTTGGCATGAAGTTGAGGGGGAAATTATAGCTCCAGCAACTTACCTAATAGGGCTGGTCTCCACTGCTTGCAACCCTGATCAAGCTCTTCATCAAAGAATGCTAATACTTGCATGAATTTCTTCTCCACGATATAATCTCTGTAGCCATTGCTCGAGATGTCTTCCAATGGTAGCAGGCGACTGGTTATTTATACTTTCAGGTTTTTGACTGTACGTGCTTTGTTTTTCTCCTACTCTTTAGGCATGGTTAAGTTCTTGTAGAATACTTAAGGCATGTTAGGATGGTTGGATCAAAAATTATTTGAGATTTTTGAGTTGGACTAGTGCAACTAAGAAAAGTCAATCTGGGCTAGACTTATATTCTTAAATTTCCATGAGCCTTTGCTATATAATTCAACCTATTCCAAAAGCTCCTGGGCATTTGAGGACATAAACCTTGCCTAAATTGATTTTTCCTAGTTGTACTATTTTAATCCCTGAATCCTATAAAATTTTTGGCTAATCATCCAAAATAAGCTTGTATTATTTGGAGATGCAAATGAGTTGGATCGGATTGGATCATAAGTGATCCCGATTCGATCTGAATCTAAATATTAGATTTAAATACAGTCCAATAAAAAATTGAATCGAATAAGGTTGGGTTCAGGATCAAATTTCTTAATCTCATGGATTATTCGAGTCGAATCGGATCTATGTATAATCAGCCTCCGATTCATAAAATATGGATTTGGTTCGGATTTTGATTTGAACCGATTTGGATTTGAGTTATAAGAAAGAATAATAATAATAATAATAAAACAGCACCGTTAGTAAGTTTAGCCCATTCAAAAATCTTCCCATGTTAGCCGAAATTAAATTCAAGTCTAGCAAAGTGTGGAGATGTGGTGAAGAAAAAGCAACCTCGTCCTGTATACGACCGTGGAAAGCTGCATGATGACTTGATATGCCATCAGATATTGCCATGTCACTACTGCAAACATGAAGAAATCCATCCTTCTTGGCTTGCGATAAGCCTAATTCCGATTAGACATGGCCGAGCTCTTCAGTGGCTTTGCAACAGGTGCAGCATGACCACTTCTGAGTAACTTCTTCACATTGTACCTTATTGATGAGAAGGCACATATTAGTGCAACAACAATTATGTTAGAATTAGTGGTGCTTTTAAATTTTGAGAGATCATGAGAGGAGTTAAGATATTAGCTTCGAGAGACTAGAATATGTATGATCCTAGGACTAGAACTGGTTTGATTGTAGGATGGAGATTCAGTCCTCCACGATCATGAAGTCTTGATTTGTGAATCTCATAAGAATTATTTAGAGTTTGGATTAAGTTTGGATCCATGGAATTGAGTGCATGATTAGATCATAGGTGTACATGGGTTTGGATGAATGTATTCAGACTGGGTTAGCCTAGAAAATCTTTTACGAATTAGGATTTTGATCTATGTATAGGTATATATATATATACATGTATATTGTAAACTATGAGTTGACAATGAAAATCAATACAACTGTTTTCTTTCATATCTCTTCTCTCTCTAGTCTTTCACATGCCAAGTTGCCCTAAAAGATGCATTTCCAAGCTTGGAGGAAGAAGGCGTGCCCAACTCTTTCTTCAGCCTCAACAACGTTACGAGATCCTGCACAACATAGGCTTCAGCAGCAGAACAAAAAAATATATATTTTTGGGAGAACGGTAGGGCCCCCCTTTCTTCCTCCTAATTGGCGGCGACCGGCGATTGGCTGTCGGTCTCAGGCTTGGAGGTCGAGCCCGTGAACTGGCCATCGATCCCGATATATGGCGGTCATTTTTCGGCAATTAGGCATGCAGAGGTGTTCCCACCGGCGGTTCGATGGTGCTCGCATGTAGGACGACCTAGATCTGGAGGGGGGTAACAAGGAGGTCTTTTCCTCTGGGAACATCGCAGATGGTGGCAGTGCCAACTCTAGCACTAGTGCACGACAGCGAGCGCACGTGCAAGCAACGGTGACCAACCGACGGCGGTGGCTAGTGGAACGCGGCAGGAGGCACACGTGCAGCGAGAGCCAGCCGAGGTAGAAGGAGTAGGAGAAATCGGGTCGGATCTTTCCCTTCTGAGCGACACCAGCATCGATGCCGCTGATCAGGATGCGACGGTCGTGCAAGGGCTCCATCTCCAAGGCCGTGGCCTACTTCTGGTGAAGTAGCGCAGGCGACGGGACCCGACAGTGGTGACGTGCCGTAGAGGCATCGAATCTAGTGGTGGCGCCCAGATCCGGCGGTGGCGCATGTATCCGAGCCGACGAGATGGCATAGCCACCCCTCTTCCTCTCGATGCATGGATCCGATGGCGCGCGAATGATGATAGCGATGGCATGCCACAGTGGCGATCTAGCGGTGGCGGCACTCGGATTCGACGATTGCATGGGCGAAGGCGGTCGGTGGCGGTCCATGGTAGCAGGCGATTGGTTTTCTATTTTTTGGATGGGATGAAGACGGAAGGAGGAAGAAAGCCTGGAAGGTTTCAAGAGAGAGAAAAAAACTGGGATCGGGAGTTTTTTAGTTTTGTTTTTTAATTTGCTTTTCTCTCTTGTTCGTTGTTGTTCTTCTGGATGCAACTTCGCAAGTTGGGTTGCTAGTGATTTTATTTGGCATGTCAGAGGAGAGATCACTCAAGGGCTCGAGGTCGAGGTGGAGCTGAAGAAGTAACTATTCAATTTGATGGAAGGCTGAAAAAGTAGTTGGGATATATTCAGCAGTGTGATCGGTCAGAGTCTTGGAGGTGATGAAGATGGATGATCTATGGAGATCCAGTAGGTTAGAATTGGATGACTGTAAAGTGGCGTAGAGACGAGGCAGGGAGCACTGAAGTGTTGCAGTAGCGCTTTTTTGGAGGCACGGGAGTTGAGAGAGACTCGATGGTGTAGCAATCGAGGAAGATATCTCAGTAGAGAGTGTCAGGAGCATCTCAAGGAGACTGGGAGCAAGACTCAGGGAGAGCCAGGGGGTCTCAGGGAGTGCCAGGAGCATCAAGCAGCCGAGAGTATCTTGTATCAAATTTCTTCTGCTGGAGCATCAGGGAGAGTCGCAATTCAGATGGAGGATGGATTGTGTGCAGCAAGAGAGGATCCGAATATCTATGAGGAGGCGGTATCGAGATGGGTAGGGGTGCTGGAGTGCTGCAGTAGTGCTTCTTTGGAGGCATGGAACTGAGAGAGGCTCGACGGTGCAGCAGTCGAGGAAGGTATCTCAGTAGAGAGTATCATGAGGCATCTCAGGAAGATCGGAAGCAAGTCTCAAGGAGAGCTAGGGAGTCTCAGGAGCCTCGGAATGAGATAGATGGATCTGAGCCCAGAACAGGATTTGAGTTATAGTTTCTTTAGGTAAAACTAAAACGATTGTTGGTGCAGGAGTAGAAGAGGATAAAGTGTTAGGGTAGAATTTTCTAGGGTTCAGTCGCTGGTTTAAAGAGTTGGATGAGTTCTTAAATTTTGGAGGTGCTCGCGAGTTGTGGAGGTATCCGAGATGGCTTTGGAGGGATCCACGGAGTGCGAAGGATCCGAAGGAGCAGTGTAGGTGTACGAGGTGCAGCGGTAGGCTCAATAGTACAGCATTGAATGGTTGGGCTCGGATAACTTGGTGACAAAGTCAAATTCTTCTACGGTATCAGATGAATTTTGGGTATAGGTGGAGCTCCGTGATGGTGGCTTCATAGATGGAGAGAAAATTTGACATGGGTTCAGAATGGAGGGGTGCAGGAGGATCGATATCCCAGCACCAGCACCAGTGATGCATAGTTTTAGATGGATTGGCATGTGCCGGTGGATAGACATAGCTCTGAGGAGATCGTGTCAGATGGTACAGCATGTGCTAGCATAGCACTGCTATAGGTTCTCCAGAAAAATTCAGAAAAAGTGATGCAACTACCAAGCAGAAGGAATCCTACAATTTCAGGATGGTGCGAAGAAGCAAGCACAGGTCTTCAGCTATGGAGGTAGTCATCCTAAAGGTCTCTAAGGATGCATAGCAGCTGAAGAGGATTGGTGGAGGTGTTAGAGATTGCACAGAAAGTTGTCTGGATGCACTACGAAGCACAGGTTGGTGTTGTAGCCATGGGATCAAAGCAGGAGAAAATCAGCTCAAGGCCAAGGAGTGCGATGGAGCACGAGTCTTAGGGGCTGCGAAGCACAGGTTGGTGTTGCAGCTAAGGAGGTGAGGTGACTTTGACAGATTGTGTCAGCTCTGGAGATAGTAGGATGGTGTAGACAATTCACGTGGTGTTTGCCAAGGCTTAGGAGCATTAAAACAGAGATTGTTAGAATTAGTGGTGCTCCCATGATGAAAAAAATATCAAAAATATATTTTATTTATTAATGAATCAATTACAGATACAATGTAGCTCAATCATCAATAGGCTGATGATTGACTTTGGGATACATTTTTCAACAACTTCTACTTATCTTAAAGCCACTCGGCACAGTATCTAATATCCATCTTCGACTTGTGATTGTCGAACTCCTTTATCGTCAGGGTTTTAGTGAAGAGATCGATCAGATTTTTCTTTCTATCATCTTCTGAAGGTCGACATCACCTCGATCCATGATCTTCCAGACCAGGTGGAAGTAACACAATATGTGCTTCATCTGTTAGTGTGCCTTTAGTTTCTTCGCCTGAGCTATGGCACTAGTGCTGTCGCAGTAGAGCAGGACCGAATTGTCTAAGGAGGGTGTTACTCCAAACTTGGTGATAAACTTTCTTAGCCACACAGCTTTCTTCGTAGCATCTGATGCTGCGATGTACTCTGCTTTTCAAACAGAGTCTATCACTGTATGCTGCTTGAAATTCTTCCAGTAGATAGCTCCACCGTTTAGAGTAAAGATATATCCCGACACGCTTTTGCTGTCATCATGGTCAGATTAAAAGTTGAAGTCTGTAAATCTCATAAGTTTCAGATCTGACTCATCATAAATCAACTATTGGTTCTTAGTATTTCTCAAATACTTAAGGATGATTTTAACCATTTTTCAGTAATTTTCTTCAGGATTAGACTGATATCTACTCACTCTCCTAGTAAGTATGCCATGTCTGATCTCATACATATCATAGTGTACATGATAGATCTCATTACCGAAACATATGGAGCTCTACTTATATGCTCTCTCTCTCTTCAGGATTTATCGGACAATCTTTCTTAGAGAGAAATTTTATGGCCTATTGGAAGATAGTATTTTTTGAAATTCTCCATGCTAAACCTCTTCAATACAGTATCTATGTATGTGGACTGAGATAATCCAAGCATTCTTTTAGATCTATCCCTATAAATCTTCATTCATAGGATGTAGGATGCTTCACTCAAGTCCTTCATGGAGAACTATAATGACAATCAGACTTTTATTTTCTGTAGTGCGAGAATATCATTCTCGATTAAGAGAATGTCATCCATGTATAAGACAAGAAATACCACTACTGGATCATTTGTCCATTTATAAATATAGGGCTCTTCTCTGTTCTTAACGAAGCCATATGTTTTGATCATCTTATCAAAATGCATGTTCCAACTTCAAGATGCCTGCTTCAATCCGTAAATGGATCTCTGAAGTTTGCACACCTTGAACTTATCTGTGGATGTGAATCCCTTAGGTTGTATCATATACATCTCTTCGGTCAGCTCTCTATTTAGAAAAGCTGTCTTCACATCCATATGCTAGATCTCATAGTCCAGATGGGCAGCTATCGCAAGCATTATCCGAACAGATTTAAGCATTACCATAGGAAAGAATGTCTCGTCATAGTCAATACCATAATGTTGATGATATCCTTTGGCAATCAGACGGACTTTATAGGTCTCCACTTTTCTATCTGTACTTTTTTTTCTTTTAAAGATTCATTTACATCCAATGGATTTAACCCCTTCGGATGAGTCAACCAATATCCATACATTGTTGACTTTCATGGACTCCATTTCAAATTTCATAATCTCAAGGTATTTCTCAGAATCGGATTTCTGCATAGTATCTATATAAGTGATCGGATCCTCATCGTTCTCATCGAGTTCGATGGGATCACCATCCTGGATCAAGAAATCATAGTATCTGTTTGGATGATGCGGTACTCTACCGGATCATCTTAATGGTGCAGGTACATTAGACTCTAGATCTGATCTAATCAAATCCGACTTAGGTTTAACTATAGATATTGATTTTTCTATCTGCTGAACTTCATCAAGTTCAACATTAGAGGCAATAGCTCCTTCACTAAGAAACTTCTTTTTCAAAAAGGTTGCCTTAATGCTAACAAACATCTTTTGTTCATCAATATGGTAGAAATAGTATCTTTTAGTCTTTTTTGGATATCCTATAAACGTGTACTTGTCAAACCTAGGTCCAAGTTTATTTGTAACTAACCGTTTGACATAAGTCAGATACCCCTAAATCCTAAGGTATGAAAGTGTTGACTTATGTCCTATTCATATTTTATATGAAGTCTTAACTATAGACTTACTTGAAATCCTATTTAACAGATAACAAATCGATTCAAGAATATATTCCTAGAAGGATATCAGCAAGCTGGCAAAATTCATCATTGATCAAATCATATCTTACAGAGTTCGATTTCTTCTTTCAAACACATCATTATGCTGTGGTGTTTCTGAAAGAGTCCATTGGAAGATAATTTCATTCTTTCCTAGATATGTGAGAAATTCGTTGAAAAGATATTTTCTTTCTCAGTTAGATCAAAGAGTTTTGATACTCTTCCCAGTTTATTTTTCTACTTCACTTCAGAATTGTTTGAATATTTCAAATAAATTTGACTTGTATTTCATCAGATAAACATATCCATATCTGGATAGATCATCTGTGAAAGTAATGAAGTAAAAATATCCATCTCTGGCATATGTGCTCATTGGTCCACATACATCAGTATGTACTAGACCTAAGAGCTCAGTGGTCCTTTCATCTTTTTCAATAAAAGATGACTTGGTCATTTTACCAAGAAGACAGGACTCACAGGTTGGAAGTGATTCACTATCACTAACTTCAAGGATTCTCTCTTGAGTCAACCTATTTATTCTATTCTTGTTTATATGACCTAGCCTATAGTATCATAAATAGATATCTAACACACTATCTAATTTAGGATGCTTGCCAGTTGAATAGACTATGTTAACAGATTGTGACAGCATATACACATCATTATTCAAATGTCCATAAAAAATAGTAATATCATTCATAATGATATTATAAATTTATTTTTTTATTGATATTTCATAATCATTTTTGGCAAGAAGGCCTACAAAAATAACATTCAAAAAGAAATTAGGACAGAAATGACAATCACTAAGAATAACGGTATGGGACTCAAATATAAGTTTCAGAATTCTTAAAGCTAGAACGAGAACTGATCTTCTATCTTCAACGTTCAGGAATCTTTCATCTTACTCGAATCTCCTATTGATCTACAACCACTGCAACGAATTGCAAATATGGTAAGAACTATCGGTATCCAATATCCAGTTAGTAATATCATAAATAGAGAAATTATAAGAAGTTATCATATAAATATCTTACCGAGCAACCACTTACTTTTTTCTCTGCCTGTTCGGATCCAAAGAGGCAATATACTGAGGATAGTTCCTCTTTCAGTGCTCCCGCTTCTTGTAAAAGAAGCATTCAACTAGACTCTTATCGGGCTTGATCTTCTTGGTCTAGTCCTGCACAGATGTCTCAGTCTGAACTTGCACTTTCTTAGCTTTCTTCTTCTTATACTTCTTTTCTTTCCTAAAGGGTCGAGAATCAGAAGATGAACCTTCCATAATGTTCACCGACTTCTTGTGGAGTTGATGATCCTTTTCAAAGTTCTAAAGCAACCCCAGTAACCCATGGTAGTCTACTTCAGACTTTATCATTCTAAAATAAGTAAGGAATGAGAAAAAAAACTTGGACAATGAGTTCAGTATTGCATCCTTCCCAAGCTATTTATATAAGAAAAAGTCAAGCTTGCTCAATTGCTCTATCAACTCGATCATGTACAATACATGATTAGTGACAGAGATACCATCCCGCATCCTAGCATTGAAGATGGCACAACTAGTCTTGTGCCTCTCCACGTCATCGGGTGTGCCAAAGAAATCCTCTAACACTTAAAGCATGTCCTTTAGCTGAGCCATCTCAAATCTATGATTGAACTCGTCGCTCATAGCAGCCAGCATAATGCAGCGCACCGTGGTCTGGTCATTGAGCCACTTTTGGTAAGTATCTCTAACTATTCCACGTACATTGGCAGCTGGCTCCTTAAGTGCAGGATCCATTAATACATATAGGATCCGTTCATGCTTTAGGATAATTTTTAACTTTCGATACCAACTACCGAAGTTGGATCCCACCAACTTATCATTGTCCAATAATGATCGAAGCAATAGGAAAGTGGCCATATCTACATAAAAAAAAATCATAATCTAATTAGTAATTGATTTATTAAACCTAAAGATTTGGACTTTAATCAAAAGATTTTCTCACCATTTTATTCGAATTGGTAGCCTCTACCTCTAATTCGAGGAATTATCCTAATTTCTTAGTAGATATTAGAATTCACATAGATTACACACGAGCCCAACTTTGGTTGGCTAACCCATATACATCTAAGGATAGATTCATAACCAATTATTTCGTCAAATAATTTTTAGTAATTAATTTTTGCCTCAGTTCCTAATTAGTAGGCTTTGGCCTTCACTGAAAAGATTCAGTTAGGTCCAACCATTAACAGGACCATACTTGGCCCATCAAACTAGTGAATGATTAGGTCCAACTTTGGTTGGCCAACCTAACCACCATTTAAAAAGATGCAGCTAAGAAATCACATAATAAATGATAATTTCATTAGCCGATAAACACCAGGCCTTTGGGTCTCCAATGATTATCCAACTAATGGACCCATTATCATCCACTTTAATGGAAGGCTATGATCTAGTTATCATAATAACTATCTCATTTTAAGGATCTAATAATTTTAGAGGATTTAATTTGAAGATGAGGAAAGATTAGATGAACCAGCTTGTTATGATCCTCCCACTGACTTCAAGTCAGCTTAAGAAAGATCATTAATAGACTGGTCTAGGAGTACCTAAATCAGTCAAACTGATTTACCTAACTGACATGGATTCGCTTGAATAGTCAAGTGATCCGATCAAGACATAATTTCACCAAGAGACCAAGTAAGTTCGATCAGTGGGAGGATCTACCAAAGCTTGCCTTAGACACCATAAAAAATGATCAGATAAGCAGGCTGCCAATTAAAAATCATTGATCTGATTTATCTTAGACACTAACTTATTTAATTAGTTTCAATTAGATCAACCTAACAGTTCATGCTGGACCGTATAGCCAAGAATCAAGTCCATCTTGGATCTCGTTAAAGACATTGACTTGATCAACTACAACTATTATAATTGATCTAGAGAATCCTTGGCATAATCTAAGACAATAATTGATTAGATTTAGTCAATTCTCTAATTAAGTCTATTCTTTAATCTAACCTTAGGTCTAACACAATTAATGGACTTAATCTTCACTAACTCATTTAACCCAATGTGTTATGATTTGTGTCTTAGGATCTTCAATTCACAATTCTAGATCCTAATCTAACAATTTCTTAATTCTTAATTAAATTTTGGGCTGAGGGTTGGGGTTCGACTTTTCGAAAATGATTTTCATATTTGTAAAATATTTTTACAACATGGTTCTATCAACCAAGTTGCATATTTGATTTATAATCAATATGTAAGTAAAATAAGTATGAAACTACTTTAGATCTAATCTAAACAGCATATAATTGAAATAATTTCAACTATAATCAATCATAAATTATCTTAGATAAAATCTAACATATTTATGATGATTAAAATTAAATTAAAATATTTTTAATTAGATCATAAAATTTTTTAGATCTAATTTAAAATTTTATGATTAATATTTTAGATCAACACGTACTAGGACAATCTTTCCACTGTAACGGATAAACCTTACAACAAGACAATCTTATAGCAGTCCGTGCAATTTAAAATTTTATTCTTAGATCTAAAACTATTTTAAATTTATTAAATTATAAATAAAATTAGATTAAATTTAATAAATTTATGATTAGAAGTAGATCAACACGAACTAGAATAACCTTTCCATTATAAGGGATAAACCTTACAGCAAAACAACCTTACAGCAATTCGTGTGATCAAAAATTTTAATTTTAAATTTAATAATTAAATTATAAATTAGATTTAATCTAAAAAATAATCTAAACATGCTCAAATAATCATGTAATAAAAAAATCTAGGCTCTGATACCAATTGAAGGAACCAGATCTAAGATTTTAGGGCTGGATCTTGAAATTTAGTGGAAGATTAAAATTAATCAAAATTAATTTTTAATTTTAGAAAATATTCTAGATTTAAAATTTATTACATGATCATGGCATGTTATTAAATCAAAAATTAAAAATCTAAAGAAGAAACTAAAATATGTTGATCACATTAACATGTATATACACTACATCTAATGCAGATATGAAAATAATAGATCAGATCTATTACCTGTGCAAGTTAGATGTTCTAACTTGCTGATTCGAACTTGAGGATAATGTTGTAAGCCGCACACGCATCCGACCTCTAAGAGTCGTCCACACGAGCCTACGAACCATGATTAGAAGTTTGATGTAGAAAATCAGCATAGTATGCTAGTACTATGCTGATCCTTCTTTGATGGTCAATCTAGAACCACCTTCTTCAAATCTTAGATTCTCTAATTTTTAGAAGGAAGAAAAAGAGATTTTGAACTTGAGACACCTTCAAAAATCTCTAAAGAAGGAGGAAAAGATCGAAGAAAAATCCTAAAAGAAGAACCCTTCTTCTTCTTCTTTATTTTCTCACCTAGACACCTAGATTGATGTCTATGAAATTTTTATGCCCCAATACTCTTTCTTCCTGATTTTCATACACCTCAAAAGTCTCTCAATAGTCTAGAATATATCCAAAAATTAATCCAAAATTTATCCTATATAGAGAGATATAGAGGAGTCCTTATCTAGGTCAAATACCTAGACAAGAAATGTCCAAATTGGGCAAGACAAGGAGAGCCCAACTCTTGGGCACCCGCTCCTTTTCTACCGTGGACCACCAAGTTTTGTCATACAAAAACCCCTCTAATAGCCACAAAAATTTTAGAAAAAATATGGGTGGAATCGGTACACTATAGGAAGAGTTTTGGTTTCCTAAAATTCTATCTCAGAGAATTTGAAATCAAAACCAACTTTTTCTTTGACTTGATCCACACTTAACTTACTATATAAGAAAGAAAGAGGAGGACTTTGGGATGTGGTGGGCTTCTCTTGGGCATAAAAAATTCATGCAAAATCAAAGAAGTCGTGAAGGATGGGCATTGGGACTAAGATGGTGCAAGGAGGAAAGTTCCTAGTCTTACTAGGATTCTTATTTTGACTTGGTCCAACATAATTTTTCAAATCAAATCAAATCAGAATTAATTCAATCTAATTAAATTAGATCCTAAACTAATTAAGAACTTAATTAAATTAGATTAATTTTGATTTAATTTTTTAATCAAATTAAAAAATTGGATTGATCCAAGTCCTAGTTGAACTAGGACTAGTCCTTCCTTGCACTTGGCTTATCTAATAAACCAATTGAATTTGATCAAATCAAGTCAAAACTAAATTTAATTAAATCATATTTAATTAGACTTAATCTTAATCCTTTGGCTTAATCAAATTAAGTCAATTAGTAATCTAATTATTAATCGATCCTCCTGTAATACTTGCACTAGATTAAACATCAATCATATTGATCGTTTAATCCTAAAATAATTTTTAATCATTGATCAACTATTCGATCGGATCGTGAATTCTAATGTGTGTGACCTCATAGGTCCGAACCTAAGCTGATAGCACAAGAATAAATTTATGTGCTAATTGAAGTGACCATCTAGCAATAGTATCCGATGATCGGATAGGTCGAATGTATAAAACAACATTCTTAGAATTCATGCGGATATAGTTTTTATATAATTCATCTTCTTGACCAAAATGCTCATGGGATACCTCAGAGTTCAACTATCAATTCTGATAAGGTTGTCCACATTATATTTGAAAATATCAAATCCATCTGATGGATTATCCGGACCAAAATTTTGCTATATTAAAATATAGTGATATATTTTTCTTCAACTCTTAGAGTGATCAATTCCATCTTGATCATATTTTGACTTAGGCAAGTACTTGACTGTGCCTAAAAGCCTTCCGTTATTGAATCAGAAATTTAGTTAGTCCGGTACTAAAGTACAGTGAGTTGCTTGCAAGTCACTATGATGATCTCAGATTTAAAGAATACTTATACCTATATCCCATCAAAGACATTCTCGATAGTAGAATACTCTGAAATTGATCACGTTCAATGATGATATATCCATACATCTCATCTGTATGCCATACCAATGTCTTCATACTTCTTGATTAAGAGAAAATCAATCTATATAGCATACAGCAATCTATGCTCGATAAATACTGTGATCCTAATTAACAGTCTATCATTTGATCGTGAACAGATTTAAAGACTAATCGATAAATTCTCTCTTTATCGAAGCTAAATAGTCCTAAGGACTTCATCACAATAAATGGAGTTCGTTAGAAGATGAATACTTTATGATGAAAAAATATCAAAAATATATTTTATTTATTAATGAATCAATTACAGATATAATTTAGCTCAATCGTCAACAGGCCGATGATTGACTTTGGAATATATTTTTCAATAAAGACTAGACTTCTAGAGAGTTCTCCTAAGTTATCTCTAGAATTAGAAAGAGTGCTATCCTAGCCCACTACAAATCCTTCTTCTCCCTCAAAGTTCTCTTTGATTTCTCTCAACCCTCTTTTATTGCTTTCTATAATCCACCATAGTGATTTATTAAGAACATGACCAATGGTGGAGGCAAGGCTCCTTCAGTGACCCCACCAACTATGGGCATCTTGGACCCTCTTCTCTCTCCGATTGCCCACCATCCTTTCCCCTTCGGACGACCTCTGCTACAAGGTGAACTCCCTCTATGACCCTCTCCACCATGGAGATATTAACATGGGAATCTATTTCATACTTATCGTTCTATAAAGCAAGTCCATCATTTGCATGTGCAATGGGGTTAGCCAATTTGCCTATCCATCCCTAGTTCTAATATCATGCCTTAGATGGAGAGAGAACATATACTTGCTTCTAAAGCATTTGGTGGATCAGTCATAGCGAAAGGTGTTGATAACTGATGCCACAGCACCCCTTGTTGTTGTGATTTTCTGCATTACAGCCACTCTATGGTGCATAGAACAAGGTTGTATCTTTGTATGAAAGAAGTTGGTGTTGGCCCTAGGGCAAGGAGGATGTCGGCCATGAGGGATGTGGATATGAAGTTGGTGATGCATTGGACCAGCAAAGCTTGTCATTGCACCACCTCCAAGAGCTCCTTCGCTCTCTAGCCCCACTGCAACTCTGCTGCCACCTCGAATGGTGCCCTTCATCGTGAGGTTTCACCATCGCTTCTACTATGCTTGCTTGTCCTTTTGGACTTAGGAGAGCAGGATGCAATTGGATTGGTGCCTTGAACAAGCAAATTAATCATCTACTAAGTCAATATATATTTCTAAGTAAATCGATATATGGTTTTCAGAATATAGTATTCATCGGTACATAATATATAAATAGATGATATGCAATTAGTAAATTAATCATCTAGTAACTCAATATGCATCTCCAAATAAATTAATACATGATTTTGAAATATTATATTCACTGGTACATACTAAATAGTGTAGTGAAATTATGTATGGAAATGTTCTAAAAATGTTCTAACCTAATGCATGTATGGAAACTATGTATAAAAATATTCTAAAAAAGGTGGGTAGTGGATCACTATTAGATATATATCACAAAAGCTTAAAATATATACTAGAAGATCAATGAATGCGTACCATCTGGCCATATAATATATACTGATGAATATGATATTTGGAATATTATATATCAGTTTGTTTGGAGATATATTTGAATTACTAGATGAGTAATTTACAAAGTGTATATCATCTGTATATATAATATGTATCGATGAACATTGTATTTTAAAAATGATATATTGATTTTGCTAAAAGTGTGCATCAATTTGCTAGATGGTTAATTAACTTGGTGTATCTCATTTAGCCATATAGTGCATATCGATAAAAAGTATATTTTGAAAACGAGGAGGAAAAAGGATGCCATATTCTTTTTTAATTAGAGGAGTCTTTGATTTTTAGATTCCTTAATTAAGATAGGTATTAAGGGAGATATGACAAAATTGAAAATCCATTTCATTTTTTTTTTCTAGTGCCCATGTCATATGCTTTTTGTTCCATTAATACTCCTTGGCAAGGGCTGGATCTTATAATTGGATTATTCAGATGAGTGATGAAATGATTAATGAATAGCTGAGCAAAATATTTTCAATCATTGGCCAATATATTACCTGCCTAATCATTGGGTAAGATTAAACACAACTTTCATTATACATTCACTTTCTATCATCACAAAAATAAAAAAATAAAAAAATCACTTCCTAATGTTTACTTATCACTATCTCTTTGAGCTCCAATTTATCAATACCATTCAAACAAATACTCAAAGTTTCAAAATAATAACTAGAAAGTTGCATGTGTCTCAGTAAGAATCTCATGCAATTCCGAGTTGGAACATTTTTCCCCAACCATAACATTCAGTAACTTCTAAGAAATTCTTAAATGTCAAAGTTACGAGGTCTTCTTGAATTAGTTTGTTATATATCTATTATATTTTTTAAAAAAATTACGAGTTATAAGTATGCGGTAAGAAAACAGTAATCAAACTTGTGAAATTTATACCAATGAGAGAAGCCCCCTAATATTTTGTCACGGCCGAGCTCCTTACCATGTACTAGTATCAGAGTTCGGGTTACATCTTTCGCACATAGCGCTCGAACCCCCCGTTAAAATGGACCGTAGAAAAGGTCGGGAGAAGGGTGCCAGTCTCCAGCCAAAAGGAATCTTAGATTTTCCCTTTCTTGCAGCCCCTTTGGTCGTTCCACCGATTTTATGCGCCGATGGGTTGTCTCCTCTTCTCTTCGCTGCCGCCGCTGAGGTCTCCCGCTGTTTATTGTCTTCTTGCCCTTTGAGCTCTTCGATCGTCGCCGATGGAGGGGAACGGCTGGAGGTCCGACCAGGGGGAGCCCTCCGCCGCTGAAGCTGCGGCCGGCGACTGGCGGAGCCAGCTGCAGCACGATACGCGGCAGAGGATCGTCAATAAGATGTGAGTAAATGATTTTTTTTTCTTCTTCTTGGTTTTAAGGTTTTTAGCGCAAGCGGATCATTAATTCGACCGGTGGTGGTGAGTAGTGATTTCATAATCAAATTTTGTGGGCATGGGATGATCTGTTGGTTACAATAAAAAATTTTGAATCTATTGCAATGATTTATTTTTTTCTTTTCTTTAATTCTTTCTTCTAATTATGCGGTTTTTGTTTTCGTTTGATTTTGCAAGTAGAAGAGTCTAAACCCCAATAATTGCTTCAAAAGTTTGTTTAATTAATGAAGGACTGTTGATTCGGCATAAGACTGCCAGGAATCAATAAAGTTTTAGATTTAATGCTGTGGATAAGATGGTAAGTGATATAAGGGGAGGAATATTTGTCTGCGCAAATATATCAAGACTCGATTGGTTTGAAGGAATTCGTGGGTTTGAGCTTGTTCTTAGAGTAACCTTCCTTATATATGGAGCAGTCCTCATCAACAATATCTTTGCAGGCACAACGGTTTCCTATTAATAGTTTCTTCATGAAATTCGACTCCAGTGTCAATGGGATTTATTGTATTTTTTGCAGAATGGACATTTTAAAGAGACACTTGCCTATTTCTGTGCCAGAAGGCTTAAATGAACTTCATAAAATTGCTGTACGATTTGAAGAGAAGATATATACGGCGGCTACAAGCCAGGTACATTAATTTACCTAAATCTCAAACTTCTCTTATGCTTATTTTATGATGTAAGATGGATTATTTGTGCTATAAGCAATTAACCATCATTCTTTCTTAGTGAGTGTTCCTACAAATTTAAAGTTACAACTGCAGCCTTGCTCTGGTGTATGTTCTGGAAAATGTCTTTTGTGTTTGGCCTGGGGACACAACGAACTGCAGAAACTGGCTACCATTTGTCATCAAATGATTTTGGTGGCATGCACATGCAGATTTGTGAATTAACGTGTTCAATTGCAGATCATATTTAGCTGATGAGGAAGTTAGTCAAGTTAGCCTTATCTGAATATGTTCATTTGTTTACAATTCATATCCTAATTACTGTCGTATTGGAATTGCTGAGATTGGTGGACTTGAAGATGTTGAGCAGCAAACCCTCACAACGAATTTGTCTTCCATTTGGAATTAAATAGTGGGAATTAACACTAATGATTAAGTGTAGTACAAAGATCAATGCAATTCTTATATTAAAATGTTTGAGATTGGTGGAATTGAAGATGTTTAGCAGCAAGAACCCTTACAATGAATTGTTGGCCATTTGTAATTCAGCAACGTGAATTACTACTAATGATGTAATACCATACAAAGATTGATATGTTTGTTTGTGTACAATTCTCATCAAGATGTGGCATGTCAAAATCACTGCCTTGGTGGAGTTGTGGAATTTGGCCTTTTGGAGCTGAGGAGTCGCGTGAATTGATACTAATGATGTGGTGCAATAGCACAAAAGTGGTTATCCCCCTTTATTCTTCTGTTGCTGTATGTTATTTGTAAGTGGAAAGAGCTGAGGGGAGAGGTTGGTTTTCGATGAAATATGGTAATGCATGGTCTATGCTTATAAGGTGCATTTGTTAGGCTCCTAGTCAAATCTCAATAAAAACATGTGGTAGAAGCTAGATTTTCTGTAAATAAATGAGTTGGTTGGCTATCATGATTTAACATGCTGAGCAGCCAGTTATAGGAAGTATTTTTACTTTATCACGTATCAGTAATTACCTCAACTAGCGGAGAAAAAGAAGGAAAAAACAATGTCCTGCAGGTCTTGTTGAACTTGCACATATTTCCTTGACTTGAGCATGGCTATTTGATCTACTTGATGTTGGCAGTTGTCTGCTGTTTGCTAGTCTTCCATGTTGCAAATCATGCTTTTGATTTTCTTTGACTGTTATGTGTTATTTGGCCAGGAGTAGCTGGTTTAGATAATCTAATTCTGCAAATTATAAAGGCTTGATTTAAACTAAGGATGTATCATGGTAAGTATTTCGATAGCTAGTGTGGGCCAGTCAAACTGTGTAGGTGAAGTGAATATATTCATCCACAAGGTGGACAGACAAGTCTCGTTGTTGTGTGTGTTCATTCTCTTCCTTAAGAAAAAAGCTTCATCTGTGTTTCCTCTCATTCTCATTAATTTGAATTGTCAGCGCTCATGGGAAGTTATTTTTCTGACTTTCTGATACTGCAGTCTGATTATCTGAGAAAATTTTCTCTGAAAATGCTTTCGATGGAGATGAAGACTCAGCATGCTCTTCCAATTAACCCTTCAATTCTGAACACCACTGTTCTGAACCAAAATGCTACAGACCCAGGTATTGACGTGATAGAACTTATTGCTTCATGTTAATGCAATGTCATAAACGATTGAACTTAGTCTAGGTATTGGAGAACTTGTATGCTTGGCATCTACTGCTCCATTTGTTTTAGCATCTGATTGTTTTTTTTTTTTTCACTTTTTATTTTGATTTATAGTCTACATGAAGAAGATAATTCTCCGAGCTTTTTCTACAAATGAAATATCATTTGGTGTTGCACCATGTACATTCTTTCCCTACCTTTAGTACAATTTCATTTGGTCCCTTTTTTTCTGTATAATTGGCATCCATTATTGTTTCTTAATATGTTTTGCTCATCCCATTTAGTTCTTGTTCTGTGCATATTGTTTAATGGCTCGAAGGGTCAAAATAGGACAATATTGTGGAAACATTGAACCATATTTAACCTGACCCAGCATCATATTGGGATTCTTTGGTCCATGCACCCCCACTGACATGTTAACTGCCCTGATGGCCAAACCCATGCAACATGACGCATGCCTAAACTAACTAAGACTTTTCGACCAATCCTTGCAACTCTTGATGCATCAAATTAAGGTGAATATTACAACTAATATTTAAAAGACATCAATTGTTCTCAAAATATTTTCACCAAGTTCAAGATTCAACCTGATCCAAATTAAAATTTATTCTCATCGTGTGAGTGCAGTCAAACCTTTGACCCATATTGGACATGTTTAAATTCTGGGTCAAGAAATTTGACCTATACATAAGCCAAACTAAAATCCCTCTCCTAAATCTGACCTAAATAGGTGCAGGTCAGGTTGACCTTTTGTTTTGGGTCAATTTTTGCTACACCGTTTATAGGTATAAAGGTCTATCTTCTTGTTTAGATATCTTAAGTTTATGCAACTAGGTGCTCGCTTCTACCGTTCTATCAGACTTAATGACAAAATAGATGAATAGAAATATGGTCTCCTATGTTGTTAAACTGTTGGTGTCCAGGATGGGGAGAAGGGGTGGGGTTGCGGGCGCAACAAAGGGGAGATGCCGCCGTCGGGGCGGGGGGGGAGGGTTGCGGGCGCGATGGAGGGGAGATGCCGCCATCAGGGGGTTGTGGGCATGATAGAGGGGAGATGCCACCCTCGAGGGGGGGTTGCGCGGGTGGAGGGGAGATGCCGCCATCGGGGGTGGGGTTGCGTGCACGATGGGGGGTGGGGTTGTGAGCATGGTGGAGGGAGAAGCCACGGGCAGAGGGGAGATGCCGCCGTCGGATGAAGGTGGGTGGGGGTTTGCAGGCACGGTGGAGGGGAGATGCTGCGTCGGGGCTAGGGTTGCAAGCGTGGTGGAGATGTTGGAATTGGTTTGAAAGTGGGTCCGCTACTGTCGGGGTGGGGTTGTCGGCGCGGCGGAGATGCTGGAACTGGGTTGGAAGTGGTTTTTTTTTTGGGGGGGGGGTTGGGAGTGGGAGGTGGGGGTGGGGTGTTGGATGGGGGTGGGTGTGGTGTTAAAACAATAGAATCGTGGCAAGGGTTTTGCACTGGTCATGGAGATAGGGCTGTGGAGATGCTGGGATCGTAGAAGTTAGAAGAGAGCGGGAGGGGAGAGGAGAGGAAGGAGAAGGGAGGAATGATACTGTTTTTTGTTGAGAAGGTTTTGCTATGGTCATGGACTCAATAGCTATTGTTTGGATTTAATTTTTCAATAATTTTTTTATTTATCATCATATTTTAATTTAAAATTTTTTGAAATATTTTTTTTATGATAATACTATGATTTAGATGGAACGATTACCAGAGGAGTTGCTTCCAAAATTGGCATCTATCATTGCAATGTACATCAACCTTCATAGGGCCATTGTTTCGTTAACTGGTGTATTACATACATATTGTATTTATTGATTGATTAGGAGAAGAAACAAGAGAAAAGGAATTGATCTTGGTGAGTATGATAGACACAAGATTAGGAAAATTAGTTTAAGGAGAATTATATTTGATTCTGAATTGGCATGTATAGAAAATATGCGTATGGATAGGAGAAGTTTCCATGCATTATGTGATATGTTACAAACTACTGGGAGATTGTCGAGTACCAAAAGAATGTGTTGAGGAGATAGTTGCTATATTTTTACATATATGTGCTCACCATGCTAAAAATAGAGTAATTAAAAGACAATTTCTAAGGAGTGGGGAGACAATTAGTAGACAGTTTGTAGTTGTGTTAAAGTCTATTCTTCTTTGCCATGAAATATTATTCAAGAAATCAGAGCCCGTACTTGATAACTCAACTGACTACAGATGGAAATGGTTCAAGGTAATTTTTCTAATTAAGTGGATAAATGTTTGTTAATTTTAAATTATTTAAGGAATACCTTATAATAATAATATATTTATTTTGTTGTAGAATTGTCTAGGTGCCTTAGATGGGACATATATTACAAGCACTATCATTGACATCGACAAGCCTAGGTATAGAACAAGGAAAGGTGAAATAGCTATGAATGTTCTAGGAGTTTGCAGTCAAGATATGCAATTCATTTATATTTTACTTGGTTGGGAAGGATCAGCTGCAGATGGTAGAGTACTACGAGATGCTTTATCTAGAAGAAGAGGTTTAAAAGTGTTACAAGATAATAGTTTTAATTATTTTGAGCTTGTTTTCTAACACATATGTTGGACTTAATTTCTAACAAGATTTTTATTTATGTTAGGTTATACTTGTGTGATGCTGGATATACAAATGCAGAAGGATTTTTAACTCCATATAGGAGTCAACGATATCATTTGAACTACTGGAGACAAAATCATCAACCGATGACACCATAAGAATACTTTAACTATAGACACTTATCTGCTAGAAATATCATTGAGAGATGCTTCGGATTTTTTAAAATGAGATGGGCGATTCTTAGAGAGAAATCATTCTATCCAAATAGAAACACAAGCAAGAATTATTAGTGCATGTGTTCTTATACATAATCATATTAGAAGAGATGTCAATTGATCCAATTAAGGATGAGGTGCCTGATGTCCTTCCGACGAAAGAAAATGGTGATGAAGGAGAAATGATTGATTATATTGAGAGTACAAATGCTTGGACTCAATTTAGAGATGATTTGGCATAAGAAATGTGGGACCAATCCAGAGCTTGAAGAAAAATGCTCAACTTTATTACAAATTTTCTATATATTTTGTATTTTGCATTACTATTTGATGTATTCGAGACTTTTTATTTATGTTTTGTATTTTGGATGTTGTTTTTGGATTGCTTGTCTTAATATGAATCTTGTTACCGTTATTTGGAATTTTTTATTGAACTTATTGTTATTGTCATTTAGATTTGTAATATGAACATCTCTTGTCTTTTGTATTAAATAATCATCATGTAGATATGAATGTTTCTTCAAGTCAAGGAAGGAACCAGGGGAAGAAGTATCAATGGAATGCGGAGCAAGATGCCATACTAATTGGATGTTTGCTTGATTTGAAGAATGATCCTATATAGAATGGAGAAGGTGGTAATTTCAAGCCTGGGTTCTTACTTCAATTGGAGAAGATGATTGCAAGCAAGATACCTAATTGTGGCATCAAGACTCAGCCACATATTCAGTCAAGGTTCAAGTTGTTGAAACAACAATATGGTGCTATTTATGATATGTTGAACACATCAGGATTTGGATGGGATGATGCAAGAAAATGTATTACTTGTGATCAAGATGTATGGGACAATTCGGTCAAGGTAAATGCACAACATATTAAGTAATTCTCTATTTTTATTTAATTTTTGATGTCTTAGTTATAGTTTGCTAAATTATATTGGTTTGTTATAATAGAGTCATCTTCAAGCATCTGGTCTTCGGAACAAGCTATTCTTATACTTCGAGTAACTCTCGATCATATTTGGAAAAGATCGAGCAACTGGTCTGAGGGCTGAGGACCCTGTAAATGCAGCCACTGAAATCCTTACAGATGAATAGTGAGGAGGAGGTCCAGTTTATAGATCCTACTGGGTTTGAAAGTAATAGCCCCATTCCTCAAACTCCTATTGGTCATCATCAATAGGATTGATAATTGCTCGTGATAGTGCAAGTCTGACTTCTTTTGATTACCTCAGAGGTTGAGAAAATATCATGTATTGGATGTCCTTGGTTTGGGACATGGTTAGGACATCTATTTTGCTAGATGTGGTTGTCTTTGATGCTATGGTTGTTTGGTTGGATTATTTATGGTGTTTTGGTTTGACATATTAACTTTGGATTTTGGTATTTTGGTATGTTGGTGGGCTAGCGGATAGTTTTATCAGTAATTTTGGATTTAAACATGTTAACTTTTGTGATGTGTAGTTGTTTTAACAAACTATAAATGCTTTTTGCTGGAAGAAGTACAATAAAGTAAAGCTATTTTATTTAATTCATGGATGGTTAAATTTTGTAATGTTTGATTTTTGTTTTTTTTTCTATAGTTGTCTTATTTCAGTTGCATCGGATAGTTGTCTTTTTTCCACTGATTCAAGTATTTGTGCTACAACCATCTTAAGTATGGGCACTGTAACCAATTTGATGCACCGTGGCACCACACCATGGTACAGCATCCTCTTTCTAAACCTGTTCAGTTTGTGGACAACAGCCACCAATGCAGCCCCTACCGATAGGTTCCGAACATCCAAGGACCATGCAATGTGCTGGTCGAACACAATTGCCTTCAGAAGCAACTTATTCTCATAGGCCACCCTCCAAATGCATCTAGCCCTGTTCATCTGGCCCAACAGCACCAAATAATTTAGAAGCATATTCACAAGGTACCTAGCAGCACTCTCCTCCACCGCATTATCGATTTCCTGAAAGAACTCCCTCACAAAAGACAACACAGGCTTCTTCCTCTGCTCCGGTCCAGTGAACAGACCACGGATGAACTCGTGAGCTTTGTGCTTGGTGACACTCATGATGTCCATTATAGCTCGCTCATTCTTCTCATCCTGGCACCGCACCAAATGGGCAAGAATTGAAGTCTAGAGTATCAAATCCACCTTTGCTGCTCATCCTACATTTGTCTCAAGCATTGGCTGGGCCGACTCATACTGCCCAGCCTTTGTGCAAGACTCGAAAAGCTGCCTGATGATAAAATTGTTAGTCTTGATGCCAGCTGAACCCATGAACCGTAGCCACCTTAGTGCCAGCTCCGTCAACCCATCCTTGATATAAATCATCAGCACATCACTTGCATTCGCATCCACCAAAAACCCAGCAGACTTCATCTCGAGCAAGATCTTACCAGCTAAATCCAAGAGCTTTTTGTTAGCAAGAAGAGTCAGTAGTGAGGTGAAGGTACTCAACCCAAGCCGGAGGCTGGCATTGGTAATCGAATTGTACAGCCGCATAAAAACTGTTCTACTAGTTGCATAAAAAAAAAAAGTACTTCCGATGTCATTTACTAGTTGCTGGTTTAATTAAGTCTTGTTCTTTGAATAATTAAAAAAATAAAAATAAAAATAAAAAGGAAAGAATTAAGCTCACATTGCCGTCCGATAGCCTTGATGCTAGGATGATGTTGAGTGTAAGTCATAGTATATGAATTTTTAATATATTTGACTTAGGGATATTTTAGAAATTTGATTTCATATCACCGGTAATCTGCTTATCATATCAAACATGTCAATCCAAATTTTCAAGAATTTTATTGCAATATTACCTGTCTGTACCAAATACAGTAATCAACATTACCAGTAATCTATTAATCTATCAAGATTGCAGGTAATTCAGATTACCAGGTAATCTAAATTATCACTGCTTGGTAATACACCAAACGTAACCTTGAAGTTTTGCAACTGACATGCTTTGGTATCCAATGATCCCCTATCCTTTTCTAATTGTTTTAAATGCTTCTTTCTTGGAAACAGACATGCTTTGACCTCACTTTTTTTTTTTTTTTTGACCAATCTTTTTAGCATCCTATGCCATGCCTAGGATGCATTCCAAATAACTAATTAACATGTAGTGTACCTTCATAGTACATTATCTGAAGAAGTCTAGCGTAAAAACTAACATGAATTAGCATTATACTAGAATAAGTAAACAGTCACAAAAAAGAAACTCAACTTCTAAAGCATCTACCATAAGAAACTTTACCATTGTTTCTGAGAATAATAAGTGCGATTTAAATGAATGAATGATATGATGAGTGAATAAACAACAAAAGGGAACACGGATATTAAGTTATAAACTATGCATACAAACTCAGTATGGTTACCAAATTAATAATAAATTAACTAAACAGCTCTTATTTGCACTATAAATTATTATTTTTTTATGAATTCTGATTTAAATTAACAATTTTAAAAAGCAACTGACTTGGGCGTGTGAAATCTTCCCTGCCACCTGACAATATCTGATATTGAAACAAATGGTTGTGGAGTTTTTGTTAGCATATTTTGAGATTGATGACTTTTTTGATATAAAATCATTTTCCACAAAACACACTAATGTTGCTAATTTTCATGCAAAATTGCATGGAATTGTTGAAGAAGGTGCATATTTTGTTCTAGCAGAATGTATCCACTTTCTGTATATTCCTGACTACATAAAAATCCAAAACATGGACAAACCAAATCTTATCTCTTTGCATTGACAATTCTTCCTTAGTTCAAAGAATTCAATGTAGGATACATGCTAACGTGTATTGGGTTTTGCTCCCAAGTATTTAAGCTTGTTGTGCAACAAAGCGGATTGGTTTTCTGACCACCAAGTATCAACCTCTTTAAGTTTTATGGTAAGTCTCTTCCTTCTCTAAAGATGCCTAAACTAGGTACATCCTGTATTACATATGCTCTGGGGTGCTGGTGCATGCGTAAACACTGGTTCCTTTGCATATCTAGGAATTTCTTCTTATGGACCCATGTATGCATGTCTTTTTTTAAACTATTGGTGCAGATGTGTAAGCTAAAACAAACAGTCTAATTAAGGGTATAACATTGATCCATGAGGTTGACGGTGGGTGGAGAGCCAGTTGTAAAATGCTTTCTAACTTTGGTAAATAATACTTTAATACTAGATCCAACTCCTTATGGATGGCATAAAACTTTGTTAATTAAAGTTTGCTGAGGTAGGATAATTCCTCGCATGATAAACTTTTATTCTTCATCACTTTCAAAAATTCTGTCAACTAACAACCATCTTGGTATATTTGTAAAAATGGTCTCACTCGGCAATCAAGGGCAATCATTAGCAATTCCCGTGGTTAAACCGCCTGCACCAAGGCAACAACTTCCACCCAAAACCTTCAAAATAACACGTCAACTGCTGTACAAAGTTCTGCCAACCTGCCTTCTGTGCCTATCATCTATCGCAGGTCTCGGTCAGGCCAACATATCCGGTGTTGGTCAGACATTCAACCTGCAGAACATGCCTGGAATATTGCAGAACTCTGTAAGTAATTCTGTAGGGCAGGGTGCAGCACCAGATATTTATGCCAATGCGCAAAGGCAAATTCAGGGAAGGCAGCATCAGCAACAAGTAACTTCCCAACAGCAGCAGCAATCTCAGAATCAGCTTATTTACCAGCAGCAGCTTCAACAAATGTTACTAAAACAGAAATTGCAGCATTCTTCACTCTTGCAACCGATATGCAACAGCAGCATCACCAACAATCTCTGTTGCAGCCAACCCAACTGCAATCTTCTCAACAGTCCCTGATGCAAATGCCATCTGGTCCTCAGTCAGGTCAGTCCACCATTCAGCAGACAGCCTACAACAATGCAGTCAGTTGCGCAACCTGGCTTTCAACAGATTCAACTGAATCCAATCCAGCAATCAGTACGATCTTTGCTTTGGCAACATCTACAATCAGTTGCAAGGCAACAACAACAAGCACAGCCTTCTATTCATCAACAAATACCTTCACTTCAGCAACAGCCAGCTCCAGTTCCTCAGCAATCAAATTTACCATTGCAGCAACAGCAGTAGCAGATAATGGGGCAGCAAGCCAATATTTCAAATATGCAGCAACCTTAGCTGCTTGGACAACAAAGTAGCGTTCAAGACATGCAATGGCCTTGGCAGCAGAGACTGCCAGTTCAGCAGAATAGTCTTTTTGGCATGTAACAGCCTCAGCAGATGTTAAATTGGCAAAGTATTTCTTTATATCAGGAGCAGCAGTTAGGGCCCCAAAGCAGCATATCAGGGCTGCAGCAACAACAGCAACAGCAACAGCAGCCTCAGCAGCAACAGCTACTTGGATTCCTTGCTAATGTTTCAAACGTGCAGCCACATCAGCGCTTGGTGCATATTTTGCAACAACCTAAGATGGTTACACAACAACAGCAGCAAACCCAGCAGACACCATTGGCATTGTTGCAACCACAATGTCAACAATCTCAACATCAATCATCACCACAGCAACTCATTTCTCAAACTCAATCTCAGCCTGTACGGTTGCAACAACAATTGGTAATGCAACAACATCCAAATTTCTTGCATCAAGGGCTTCAAGCTCCAAGTACCTTGCTTCAGTCTGAGAATGCAATTGAGCAGCAGAAGCATTTTATCCAGGCACAAAGAGTGCTTCCAGATGTCTCCTCCAGTAGTAAGTCGTGCAATTTATAAATTTTCCTTGATCTCTTGCACATAACCAATGGATATTACTTATCTGAATTTGACTTTTTCTTCACATCCCTTTTGGTTATTTTATATTATTTGTAAAGTAATCTGCTACTCCATTGTATTTCTTCACCCACTTGATGCTTCCTCACATTCCCAATGTTCTTGTTACCTAGCATGAAGCAAGAGCGATGAAACAGCAATCTCATTTCTCAAAAAATTAGAAAGCTTGGGAGCCTGGGAAAAACCACATAGAACTATATGAAAGAACAAATAAAGATTCATTCACTTATTTATTGGTTGTACCTCATGAACTGCATTAGATACAGGTTTAAGGAAAAAGGAGCTATACAGTAAGGCATGGTGGAAGCATCCTGAAATGGGTTTTATTGCATGCTTGAGATTCTGAAGTTGATGCAACACCCAACTTGGAGAATTCTGCATATACCCAAAAATGGGTGAGGTGGGCTACCAAAAATGATTCTGATTGTGATTCAAATTGTCTACTGGGGGGATTGCCTCCTTGTCTTGTGCATACTTATTGGTTACTATCTGGTGCTTGGTTTGCTCCTGACTGTCACCGCATTCAGATCATTACAGTCTTTCTCCTTTAGGTTTTAAGTTTGCTAGTGCCAACAACTATGCTGTATGGTTAGATACTCTTCATTCATACTGGGAAAGGTCCCAGCATTAGCGGTCTCATCAGTGAATTATTTCTTATTCATCTGCAATTGATGATCCTGCCTATAATCCCTAGCCATCATAATTGATGATGCTCTAGCATTGAGAATGATATATGTCTGGCTATTAATTGCAGTGCAGAAATTATATTTCCTGACGCATGGCTGCTAGTTCTATTCAATTATGCAGGATTGTGCATTTTGTTGTGTCATTTTCTTTCTATCACATGTTCTTCAATCTTGTCTTGATCCATTGTTGAGATACATTTTCTCTGAAAATAATTCATGACTTTAAAGAGTGTCTGACAATACTTATGCCATGCTGAACAAATTGTCCACAAAATTGTGTAATGATCTGAAAAGGCTAGCATATCCATGATCTGATAAAGTGACAGGCTTGCTTTAGTTATTTCACGTGGACTAAAGGTTAAGTGTTCTTCATTTGTAATAATTGCATAATAATTCTTACGGTTCCTCCATTGTTCCTTATGCATCAAAAAATGTCATGCTAGTTTGAAAACTCTTGGGAAATTTTGGTTAATGTAAATTATTTCTTCATTTGTCTGAGCTGATTCATCCCACCACTTGAACATTGAAAAGGTTCTTGCCAAATGATTGTGTTATAGGGCAAATTTCCGTTTTCTGTTTTATCCCTCTTGATTTAGGAATTCTCTTTTCTTTTTCAGCATCAGTGGATTCAACATCTCAAACAGGCCATGCCGGTGTCACTGATTTGCAGGAGGAGATCTATCAAAAGGTAACATCGAAACAACTTAAGTCTTCACACTCTTTTGTGTAATTTTTGACATAACCTTCATTTTTCCCAAATTCTGAAGTTGAAGGCTTGATCGCGGCCAGTCAAGTGACTCAAATTGAGGAGAAATATACCCGACACCATGTGCACCACAGGAACAATCTGAGAAGAGGTGAGAGGGGTGGCAATCCGAGACAAGTGCATGATGAATGGCCCCACAGAAATGAGATGAGGTGATTGGCGTGGTGCACTGCCACTGCCACGGGGTGCACGTGTTGTAGGGTATAATTTCTCCAAATTGAGGGCCAAATCAGCTCGAGACAATCCACAGTTTGAATAGACTGAAATTTTTTTGTTAAATGATGACATATATTGTCAGCTCATATAGAGTCTACAAAGAGAGGCTAATATTTTTGTGTTTGATTACTTTACTAGCATAAAGCTATACTGACTTTGAATAGGCATCGTGGATATTTGTTCAAAATAATTCCAGAGCACCTGACATCTCCATATCAAATTATAATAAGTAAACCAAACACAGTCCCCTAAACTTCTCATATTGGCCCTTATCTTTGGAAATGAAGTTTTTAAGATTCTGACAACCTTGCTCTGGGCTGTGTATTATAATATGGAACTCATGAAGAACTTGGCCTTGTTGAACAGCTACTTTTTATAGCCTTTAATTATTATAGCTCTGTTTGGAATGTTTTTATCACTGAAATTTGTTTCTTTCGTGTAGCATTAGTCTAGCTTCTGTCCTATTCTGGGGGAATAATTACTTAAAAATTGAAATTCTTTTGCAGGTCATAACATCAGTAGCACTTCCCCGTAATCTCATCCACTCTACCATTAAATTGAAACTCCAGAGTACCCCGTCCATGGAGCTCCATTTCATTTAGCTCCATTTTTGTATTTTCAAAATTGTTCTTTATGTTTTTTCTTTCAAGATTTCAAGTGCCAGGACATCTCATGATAAATTATTGTAGTCCTGGTACTTGGAGGTGTTGCATGTCTCTGTGCCCCTGGCACGCCTCAACACCAGGATCCAGATAGAAACTCCAGACTTTTAAGGATTCCTATTCATCGAAGTGCATGGCACATGCATCATACTACTATAATTTACAGGTTGGGTCGAAAGAGAAGTTGATGGTGGGCCATGCATGGGTTTTGTCGAGGATTTTGAGTCAAAAGACTTTGCAAGAAAAAATTAGGATGAGAACGGTAAGAAAATTTTTGGGGAGAATGGTTGGGAGGGAAATCTATAAGCTCTGAGGTCGTTGCTAGTTCACATTATGTTTTCTGATGACGAAATAGTGGCATCACATGTTTTTAGACCCAATACACATTGATGTATCTTTACTGATAACATGCATCGAAGGAAGTCACATTTCTCAATGTCATTATGAATTGTTACATCTTGTCATGTGTTCTTTTGCTAATGAATTTTATGTACTGGTGACAAACGATTGGGTATGTCAGTGCTATGGCTTCTTCAACTAGAATACAATTTACATCCACATATGTTCCTGTGAAGCTTTATCATTAATATTTTGATCATATTTTATTGATGACAGATAAAATCTATGAGGGAGGTGTACTTTGCAGACCTCAAGAGCTTTACCAAAAGATTGCTTTGAAGTTGCAGCAGGTTCTAATATGTCTTGTAAACATGGTGCACAGAATTTAGATTTTTCTTTAAAACATTAATAGAAGTCTTGTATTGAAAACTTTATGCTAATTGGTATTTTAATGTCTGCAGCATGATGCTCTTGTACTGCCTGCAAAGCTGTCAGAACGGCATGAAAAAAATGAAAATCTTTAAGATGATGTTAGGGCGTACTTTAGCGATTCTACAGATCTCAGAGAATGATATTCAACCTCATTTGAAGGAAACACTTCTTTAGATTCTTAATGTTCTAGCTTCAAATAAAAAGAAAGGTATGCCGTCTCAATCTCAGGGACAACAAAACTTGCTCACTCCATGCCACAGCAACAACCATACCAAGTTTCTCCGCTGCAGCACAATCACCCAAACCTGCTGCAACAAATGAATTCACAAGGTTTAGCAACTTCAATGCAGCCATCTGCTGTAACTGGCGTGCAACATGTATCGATCCCTTTACCAACAAACTTTGGTGTTCCAACAACGCATCAGAATATCACAAATGCAGTACAGCCTGCTGCTAATGTGGATTCAGTCCGAGGCAGTTCGTTTAATTCATTGCAGCAGGGTGCTATGGGTTCCATGCAACAAGGTGGTGTGGGATCTGTGCCAAATACCATCAATGCACCTCGCCAATACTCTACCAAACAGCTCTATGAATACGTTACAACCTAATGCTAGTCCTGTGCAACCGAGTTCTAACACAATACAGCAGCAGTATTTGAAGCAACAACAGCAACTGATGCAAAGAGAGCGAATGAAGCAGCACTTTCAAGATGTTCATCATCATCATCATTTGGATTCTTTCTTTTTCATCTTTTTCTTCTTTATCATATTGTTCTTCTTCATGGTCTTCCTCTAGCAGATGCATCCATTCTCTCTGAACATCCTAATTTGTCAATACTGGTTCAGATTATGGAAGCTGGTAGGGCTTGAGGATGTTATTTTCTCTCTTGTTTATTAATGCAAACTTGTGTTGTGTTTGGCATCGCGGTCACTTTTCTTTTTTAAAAAACTTAAAATTAAAATTTTTATTTATATTTTTTTTCAGATTTTGGGTAATAGAAAATAAGGGACATGGGGTGGATGATGTGGTCAAAGATAAAAGGGAAGGCAGCCGAGAGAGTGATAGAGGAAAAGGAAGAAGGAATGGGTCTGGTGATGCGGTGAGAGTGAGGTATAGCTCTGCATCGGATGGAAGGATGGTCGGCAAAGTCCGAAGAGCTGGTATGGTTGGATAGAGGCAACGGTGTTCAGTGTGAGATTAGACAAAAGAAAAAGAAAGAGGGGTTGGGACGGTAAGGGTAAGAATCTACTTTTGAAAAAATAGAAGTAAATTTTTTTAATTTCATTTTTTTTAAAAATAATAAAAGTTGTTTAAAAAAATGAAACAGAAATAGGATAATCAAATATATATATATATATTTGATTTTTTATTTTTATTTTTAAAAAATAAAAAAATACTAAATAGGCATTTAATTACATCTTATATTTTTGAGAAAAATATTTTAGAAATGCCACCAGCAAGAATTGGACTCTTGTAGATATAAGAAAAATTCTTATACCTTTCTGATTATTTTTTTTATTATCTTCTTTGTACTAATTTGGTACACAAGAAACCTTTGGTGTGATCCAAGGAACTAAATTCTGAGAAGATATCATATTCTAGCCTAAACAACAAGGAACCTTTGGTGTGATCCAAGGAACTAAATTTTCAGAAGATATCATATTCTAGCCAAAACAAAAAGAGAACTATTTTACCTTATCTTTGAATTTGAGCATCATGGTAAAAGAAGTAAACAAGGAAGCCCGAGCAACAAAAGAACCATAGCTTAATTCAAAAAAGTCCTGCCATTCCGGCTCTAATTGACTAACTGGAGTTATCTCCTATTAGGGTTGAAACTAGATTGGATATAGATTGAAATTCAGTATATTTATATCTATATTTTTTTTTTATGAATATAAATATGGATATAGATATTAATTGAATGAAAAATTTTTAATCTATATTTGTTTCAAATGAACATAGATACTGAAAATATAGAGAGAAATATGTATATAAGTTGGATATTAAACTAGATGATCACATGATCAAAAATATTACTAAGTTGATGATAAATCAAATTAATAATATATTAATATAGTTATATATATATATTTTTAAAAAATAGATGCTATATAAAATTAAATAGAATTATAGGTAAAATTGAATATTCATATATGAATAGTTATTTATTCATATCCATATATATATATATATATATTGATAGATATGGATATTAGTTGGATGCATAAATTTTTATCTCTGTTCGGATTTATTTGAATGCGACAATGGATTGGATATTATCCGGTCCACTTTCCCCGTATCTCCTACTAATATAATATAAAGACCCAATACCATCCAAAACTCAAATCGGGGCAGAACTTCAAAAATTGAAATCAACTGGACTTCTTCAGAGCAATTGTCAGATTATTGTTGGAACCGTAGAGGCTTGTTCTAAAGGAGCAATAGCTGAAAACTTAATTCCTCCCGACTGGTAGGGGGAGAGACTAAAGACTAATTGTCTTATCTCAAACTTTTAAAACATAATTAGATTTTAGCTCTAATGTATTTCCATGTCAGCAAGCTCCAAATCAATGTCATACGCTAGATGCCAATTCCTTCAAATTATCATAATTTAGTGGCAAGGATTCATATTTTATAGATGATACACACGATAAAAAGTATTTAGTTGGTGAATAATTCATAGCAATCAAATAACTAACACTCCAAAAATGGTTTTTATTTGATATAGAAGAAATCCGTAAGGCAAACAAAAGCCCAAGATCTTGGAGCGATCCCCGGATCCCACGAAGGTTGAGGCTGAGATAAGCCTCCAGACGGAGGTTGGAGGTGGAGACAGTAATACAGTAATAGGATCGAGGACCCAGAGAAGATGTTGACATCGACCAATAAGGTGTCGGCAGATGGGATGAAGTCTGCAATTCCAAGGAGGGCATGGATCATCATTGGTGATGCCTGATATGGAAAAATTATTGGATAAATCAGGTCCAGCATATCATTTTTGGACTAATTCAACCACAATTTAAGATGTTTGTGGAGGGAAAAAAAATGGCAAGATTAAGAACCAATGGGATCTAAAGATGCCGACTATGGCCCGGGCCCTCTTCAAATCTCCTTGCCACTGTCGCCGACTCATCTCCGCTGGAGGTGGCACACTGGAAGCCCTTGCAAGGCCGAAGCCCTCTCCAAGATCCCCTTGCCACTGCTGCTGACTCATCCCCATTGGCAATGGGCTTGAAGCCCTAGGTGGCACAATGGAGACCCTTGCAGGAGACGTTGTGGAGGAGGCTAAAGACCTGTTGCAGCAAGGTAGAGTGCCAGTTCGGAAAACCGATTGACTAGATTAGGGACTAATGGATGTAAAAATGCCAATAAACCAAGGCAAGTCTTAAGCCCTCTCCAAGATCCATGTGCCGATGCCGTCGACTCATCTTCGCTGACAATGGACTTGGGGCTAGAAGCGGTGCACTGGAAGTCTTTGCAGGTCGGGGCCCTTTCCAAGATCCCCTCGCTGTTGCTGCCGACTCATCCCTGCCGACAATGGGCTTGGAGCCCATTGCGGGAGACTTCGTGGAAGAGGGAGATGGAGAGGTGGAGGAAGATTTCGAGCAACGAGGTAGAGTGCCAGTTTGAGAAGTTGCGATTGCAGCAAATGTAGAATAGTTCAGCCAGCCATTAGCTGCGATGCCAAAGGGGTTGAAAAGTCTCCACTTGGCAATATGTTTTCCCTCTACCCAAGCTTCAGTTGTGTCGAATTATGGTTGAATTGGCCTAAAAATGATATGATGCACCTGGTTCTACCAATAATTTTTCTTTGGTGTAGGCTGTGAGGGCCATGGATACAAAGTTGGTGATGCACTGGATTAGCGGGGCTCGTCACCACATCGGCACCTCCAAGAGCTCCCATGCTCTCTAGTCCGGCCATAGCTCCATTGATAGGCCCCCACATTCAAACGAAATTGAATTAGGCATAAGCATTTGTGCAAACCAAAGAATTAAAATATTTATGACGAGAAAAAAATTGGCATGGGTACCATATGGTCAAGGCCACATGTCATCATTGGATCATCTAGATAAGTGATGAAATGATTCATGAATGATCCTAGTATAGCTGATCAAAATATTTTCAATCTTTGATCAATATATTATCCGGCCAATCACTGCACAAAATTAGTACATAACTTTCATTATGAATTCACCTCAACTAACATTTACTCACCACCTTGTCTTTGAGCTCCAATTCATCAATACCATTCATACAGGTCAAAGCTCAAAGTGATAATTAGAAAGTTGCACGTATCTCAATAACGATATCATGCAACTCTGAGTCAGGACATGTTTCCGAAACCATAGTATCCAATCTTTAAGAAATTCTTATATGCCAAAGTCAGGAGACTTTCTTTCATATTACGTATTAGTTTATCATATCTCCGTTATAATTTGGAAAAATGCTACAAGTGAGTGTCTGTTACGTGTATATTAGCAATTTTTTACTACATGGTTAGAAAATAGTAATGAAACTTGCAAAATTTATGACCCATGAGTGGCTTCTCCTATAATATAAGTGTTGGGGATAAATCCCGCTCCTGCCGAAGCCCGGTCCGACGCTCAGCCCAATGTAACCAGTAGCTGCTGAGGAGCTATAGCGCCAGGCGCCAGGCCGAGCCCCTACCACGGCCGAACTGCCTAAAGGCCGAACTCCCCTGCACCAAGGTCCGGGCCGAACTGCCTAGAAGCCGAACTCCCCTGCGCCAAGGTCCGGGCCGAACTACCTAGCTGCCGAACTCCCCCAGCGCCAGGCTCCGGGCCGAGCTCCCACCGCCAGCCGAACTTCCTGACGGCCGAGCTCCTTGGACTCCAAGCGGCAGGACTTCTTCGGGAGACGGACTCCCCCCAGACGCCCGTTCGGCCATCCGAGCTCCTCCCGGGTTTTTCCTTCAGCCGAACTCTCCTACAAGTCCGAACCCATTCGGACCCCACGGCCGAACTCCTTCGGACCGACTTCAGGCGAGCCCAAGTGGCCGAACCCCTTCGGACCGACCCTAGGCGACCGAACTCCTCAGCGAGCCCTGGCCGAACCAACTAGCAACCGAAGTCCTTCAACTGGCCAGCCGAGCTTCTTCGGGCCTCTCAGCGGTCGAACTCCTCGGCAATCGTCCCGCGGCCGAACTCTACAGATGGCCGACCCTTCAGCCAGACGAACACCCCCAGCTTCCCCTTCGGCCGAACTTTGTTACAAGTCCGAACTCCTCTGGACGAACTGTCGCCTGCAGCAAGACCGGACGGCGCCTTCCTCTCCGTACCGGACTCCGTGCGGCCCACGACTCGCCAGTATGGCTCCCACGATCCATCGGACGACGCCTTCCTCTCCGTACCGGACTCCATGCGGCCCACGACTCGCCAGTATGGCTCCCACGATCCACCGGACGACGCCGTCCTCTCCGTACCGGACTCCATGCGGCCCACGACTCGCCAGTATGGCTCCCACGATCCACCGGACGACGCCTTCCTCTCCGTACCGAACTCCATGCTGCCCGACGACTCTCTGCCAGACGGCACAGCCGTCACCATCAACTAAGCTCCGCTATAAAAGGACCCCTCCCGACATACTAAGGCTAAGCTCTCTGAACTCTCGACTCTCTAAGCTCTCCTCCACATCTCTAAGCTCCGGAACTCATTCCGAGCACTCCATTACTGTTGGCCGGAAACTAACTTGACCGTCGGAGGGTCCTGCCGGAGCCACCACCCCACCGATTCCGGACGGGACTTCGTTTTGCAGGTCCCCGGCGGCGACCTCAGCGGCCTCGATTTCGGCGACCTCCGGCGGCGACGGATTTCTGCACCAACAGATTGGCGCTAGAAGGAGGGCCTGAACCTTCGAGGTTCCCTTGTTCTTAAAGGAGTGCTCGGCGACGATTTCCTTCCCCTGCTCCGGATCTCTCTTCTCCCTCTTCAGTATTCCTTTTCTGGAAAGAAAAATGCCCCCCAGAAGAGCCTCGACCCGGAGGTCGGCAGCCTCCGCGGCCCGATCCCGTTCGGGTCCGTCCGCTCCCACTCCGGCCCCGGCAGCTCAGGTTCCACCTGTACGTGCGGTGGATGTGAAGCAGTTCGACCTACTTGTCCGACAGGTCCGTGGCCTCACGGAGGCATTGCAGGCTATACAGCAGCCCTCGGTGGCGACTCCACCAGAGAACCCACCATTGGGACGTCGGGAATCGGCCTCAAGGAAGTGTACCAAGGCCAGCGTACCGGTCGCCCCAGAGAAGGGGAAACCGAGGGCCAGGGATCCGTGTTCGGATCATTGTTATCTTCTGGGGGAGACCTTTCCCACTCGTAGTCAGAAGCATCCGAAGATCAGCAGCCAAGACGACGCCCTCGATTGCAGGCTACGGGAGATGGACCGGCGTATTGAAGAGCTCGGCCGCGTCACCTCGGCTCATCATGCCGGCGTCCGTGCCGAACCTCCCTTTTCTCCCCAAATTATGCAAGAACCTGTTCCACCGACCTTCGAGCTCCCTCAACTGGAAAGCTACGATGGAACTTCTGATCCGGTTGATCACCTGGGGGCCTTCCGTGCCATGATGCTGCTTCACGGCGCTTCAGATGCCATGCTGTGCCGAGCCTTCCCATCTACCTTAAAGGGAGCAGCGAGGAACTGGTACTCGGCGTTGAAGCCAAACACGATCTTCTCTTTCGACCAGATGAGCAGTCGGTTCGCGGCCCACTTCATCAGCAGCCGACGACCGAGCCGAGGTTCAGATTCCCTGATGAGCGTCAAGCAGAAGCAAGGGGAATCCATCCGGACTTACGTCACTCGGTTTAACGCCGCGGCATTGGAAGTCCGGGACCTGGACCAGTCTGTCGCGATGGCCGCACTTAAGGGCGGCCTTCAGAAAAATAACTTGCTGTTCTCTCTGGAAAAAAAGTATCCCAGGGACTTCGCCGACCTGCTGGCTCGAGCCGAGAGATATGCCCGTGCGGAAGAAGCCTTCAAATTGAAAGATGAGGAGCTCGTCAGAAAGGACCGGCTGGCGGACGAGGAAGAGCTGGGTGAAGTTCGGCTGCACTCGCAGACCCCCTACGAAAGCAGGCGGGCCCGAACTCCTCGAACTCGCCCTGATAAAGAGGCGCGAAGAAGTCCTCCTCCCGGAAGGTTCCGCCGCTATGCCCCCCTCAACGCTCCTCGAACCCAGATTCTCACCGAAGTAAAAAACCAGCTGCCAAGACCGGAAGGATTACGATCTCCCCCAAACAAGCGCGATCGAAATAAGTACTGCCTCTACCATCACGACCACGGCCACGACACGGAGGGATGCATCCAGCTCCGAGACGAAATTGAGGAGCTCGTCAGAACGGGGTCGGCTGGGTAAATTCCTCCGGTACCGGCCTGAAGCAGAAAAAGATCGGCTAAGGGCGCTGCCGTAGCCAGAGACTGCAAGAAGGTCGGCCACCTTACGGCGTCGTTCACATTGCCCCTGGGAAGATCTCGGTGCATCAGCGATTCGTCGTCTCCCAGCAACAAGAAGCTTGCACCAAATTGAGGAGGCCAGCATGAGGAGGTCGTCCACCCCGGAACTTATTGCCGAAGAAATGCGGAGGAACAACGTTATCACGATCTTGAAATACAGAATTTGGGGATGCGCTACTAGTAACTTCCTTTCAATAAAATTTCTTTCTTTCGATAATATTATTCCTGGATGCGAAAACCATATAGTGACAGGGAAAGAGCAGCCAACCGCGTTAGGAACAGGAGGAGAACCTCGTCCTAACGCGAGCAATAAGCTCGGCGCAGGAGATAAGATCTCCCCCGAGCGCGCACCTCGGCCGCAGGAGATAAGATCTCCCCCGAGGAAGCTCGGCTAGGAGATAAGATCTCCCCCGAGCGCGCACTTCAACCTCGGCTAGAGATAAGATCTCTCCCGAGCGACCGGAACAACCTCGGTTAGGAACAGGAGGAGAACCTCGTCCTAACACGAGCACCAACCTCGGCTAGAGATAAGATCTCTCCCGAGCGACCGTGAACAACCTCGGTTAGGAACAGGAGGAGAACCTCGTCCTAACACGAGCACCAACCTCGGCTAGAGATAAGATCTCTCCCGAGCGACCGTTGACAACCTCGGCTAGAGATAAGATCTCTCCCGAGCGACCGGAACAACCTCGGTTAGGAACAGGAGGAGAACCTCGTCCTAACACGAGCACCAACCTCGGCTAGAGATAAGATCTCTCCCGAGCGACCGTTGACAACCTCGGCTAGAGATAAGATCTCTCCCGAGCGACCGGAACAACCTCGGTTAGGAACAGGAGGAGAACCTCGTCCTAACACGAGCACCAACCTCGGCTAGAGATAAGATCTCTCCCGAGCGACCGTTGACAACCTCGGCTAGAGATAAGATCTCTCCCGAGCGACCGGAACAACCTCGGTTAGGAACAGGAGGAGAACCTCGTCCTAACACGAGCACCAACCTCGGCTAGAGATAAGATCTCTCCCGAGCGACCGTTGACAACCTCGGCTAGAGATAAGATCTCTCCCGAGCGACCGGAACAACCTCGGTTAGGAACAGGAGGAGAACCTCGTCCTAACACGAGCACCAACCTCGGCTAGAGATAAGATCTCTCCCGAGCGACCGTTGACAACCTCGGCTAGGAGATAAGATCTCCCCCGAGCGCGCACTTCAACCTCGCTGCAAGAGAGGAGGTCTCCCTCGAGTCGTTCAACTGATGAAGACAAGTCGCCCGAGGAGCTCAAATCCGACCCGACCGTAGGAGGCGAGATTTACTTCGGCTTCAACATCAGCTTCATCGACTTTAGCTGGAAACGAGTTCCATTTCAACTCCAAACATCGACTGAAGATGAGGTCTCCCCCAAGCCTCAGCCTCAACTTCAGCGTCAATATTGGCTGGAGATGAGACCTCCCCCGAGCTTCAGCTGCAACAAATGCGGAGCCTGGAAGAAGACTTCGGCAGTCGCCTGTTTTGGTACTCCCTTCCTTCAATTTTTGAACTCGGGAGTGGGGGGGCTACTGTTGGGGATAAATCCCGCTCCTGCCGAAGCCCGGCCCGACGCTCAGCCCAATGTAACCAGTAGCCGCTGAAGAGCTTTAGCGCCAGGCGCCAGGCCGAGCCCCTACCACGGCCGAACTGCCTAGAGGCCGAACTCCCC